>JAVIWB010006887.1:0-12871 GCA_031893035.1 Dermolepida albohirtum | reverse complement strand
TAATTAATATAATATATAAAGATATTAGGAATAAATCTTAATGAATTGTAATTTTAATTTTTATTACGTAAAAAATCAATAAATAATTTTTGTTCAATTTCGTTGATATTTATTTTTTTTTCTTGTTGTTGCTTGATATAGTTGCTGTCCATACTTCCGCGAGCGGTCGTGTATATTTACTCATAAGTAAACTGAAAAATCTAAATTCAGTGATTAAAAAAAAATTTGTGTAATAAAAATCCCAAAAAAAAGACATTTTTCCTTTCAAGTTCAATAATATTTTACACATCATATTTAGATGGGCTTGCTTGAATATTTCAAAATTACATCGTATAAAATGCGTATTATATGAGAAAAAAAGGGCTGGGAAGGATATGGGGAAAGGTATATTTAGCAAGAAGCAGGGATATTTCGCTTGCGTATTTAATATATTTGAAAATTTAAACGGCGCGTGTTTGACGTGTAAAAAATACTAGTAAAATGCCCTTATGAAACATAAGAGAAACGTAAAAGCAATTTTTAACATTTCATTTTAAAAACATCAAATTAACACGACATATGTACCAATGTTCTATTTTTATTGTTTGAGACTTTTGTATATATGTTTTTGTATATTCAACAGTTTATTATATTATTTAATCTGAAATAACACTGAAATTTCAAGAAAATAAATATTCACCAAAGTACATAGAAGTTCGGTCATTCTATCACGAAATTTATATTTTGTTCTTCTAATATTACTGAATAGCAACATCTTTTTCCTCTTATTATATAAGTACATTATCTTAAAAAAAAACAACTCCAACAAACATTACTTATAGGCTCCCCAAGTTTAACTATGAGATTAAGTTTGTGTTTTTTGATACCGGTAACCGGCTTCTCAAGTGAATACTTTTGTCAAAATTCTGATTCAGCTTTTCTTTGGGTCATCTTTTTTTGTCTCTATTATTTATTGATCAACAGCGGTCAGATGAATTTTTACTAATATTTTAAGCATTTAAATACATCAAAACAGTGTTTTTCATTTACGAAATAGGGACTCTAATAAACTATTCTTTCAAGTAAATGACTATTTTCAATTTGTATTAAGAGATTATTCAAATATGTCCATCCAATAAAAAATAAAATAATTTTAAAGAAGGTGTTTTTCTATCACCTGAAATAATTTACGGTTAGAAAATCTGGATTTATATAGCTACCCAGGCTGCCGCAAAGAGAACCGAACTTTTTTAAAATAAAAACAAAAGTATTTCTGTAATAATGATTGGCATAACTAATTTGTAATCATTGGATAACTTTGTAATAATTTTGTCTCTGGAAAAGACCAAGCTAAGGTACACAAATTATACACAGTCTGCCTCAGAGAAAACTAAACTTTTTAAAAAACAACAGCTTACTATTTTGGTAAAATTCATTTACTTTATTCAAAGTAGTCGTCTTCGGCTTCAATATAACGTTTTGCACGGTCAATTAACATGTCGAATGAATTTTTAAGTTTATCTTTAGAGATGTTTTTCAAGATCGCTGTTGACGTCTTTTTAATGGCTTCGACGTTGGCATAACGCTGTCCTTTCATGGGCAAATGTAGTTTAGAGAAGAGATATAAATCACAGGCGTCAATGTTTGACGGTTAAAATACCATTTGTAGTTAGAAAATCAGTGATAAGCGTCGAGCGATGAGATTGTGTCTTATCTACCATTTTCACGATATTGAAGGCATACACGACGAATACGCGCCAAGAGACGCTTCGTAACACCAAGATAATAAACATCATTGACTATTTGATTGATTGGTACAAACTCTTTGTGCACTATACCTTTCGAATCATAAAAACAAGTCAACACTGTCTTCACTTTTAACTTGTCCAAACGGCTTTTTTCGATCTTTTTTTGCTTGGATGCTTCTATTCAGAGTTTTGACGCTTTTTGACGCTCTCTGGATCATATTGAAAACACCACGTGTCATCCCCAGTTGCAATAGAATACCTGAAGCTTTTGTCCTTTTTGAGTCTTTAATCAAGTTTGTACAATGCTGAATTCAGTTAGCTTGTGTGGTACAAACCTTGCTCAAATCTTTTTCAGTCTCAAATGCTGTGTGAAAATGAATTGAATCTTTGGAAATATTTAATTCCATTCATATGTAATGCAATGAGGGTTTCGCCTCATTTCTGATAAATTAACGCACAAGTTACTTTCCGTAACCACAATTTTTTTTTGCTCCACGGTCTTCGTCGTCATTTATGTTCGTTAGACCATCTTTAAATCGATTTACCCAGTTTAAAACAACTATTTGCTCTTTGCCCTAAATTCATTTTTAGAACAATACCAAACTTTACTTTATATGCAATTTCTCTGCTTCTAATGATGCAAATATCATGATATTTTGACATAACATTGGTGAAAGATCTACCACACCGCCGCATATTTTTTTTAATAGGTGGCGCCACTAAGAATTACTATTTTAAAAAAGCTCGATTTTTCTCTGCGACATACTGTGTATATTCAAGTAAAATAAAATAAATAAATTAATAAACTTATAAATAAAATATTATAAAAAGAGCTCTTCTTGGAAAATTCACAAAATGAATATTATTATACCATTGCAGTTGAAAGTTTGAATGAATCAGAGTTTCAAAACTGAGTTCGAAGTTGTAACAATGGAACTGCAATTTTTTAAATTTCCGCCAGTACCTTGAAAGTTTATTTTCGTTACAGAATCCCAGTTTCCTAAGAAATATACGTTAGGTAGTACGATATTTTCGTATTTTTAAAGCAATGTTCAGACGCATTTCGTCTTCGTCCGCTTTTTTTTATTTTGCTTTCAACTCATCGAAAACTTCTTGTAAATAAATTTTATTTTGGTCCAAGTACAGAAGGAAGTATACAAAAAAGAACGATACGGTGATCGATTTTCCTAAAAAGTTCGTCGACTAATATAATAGGCCATGGAGATTATTGTAACAAATTTTTAAAAATCAAGAAAACTCTAGGCTTTTTTAATTATTTCAATATTAGTATACGTGAGAACGTATATATAGAACTAATCTAGCGTTACTAATACTGATAAATCACTTTAGATACTCAAAAAGCAAGTCGAAAGATGAATAACACATAATTGTAAGGGAAACCAGAAGGTAATCTTTTTTTAAGTCAATCTGATATTGGAATTGTATTATGTATATGTATATGCACGAATTAATAGATTTCGTAACAAAATTAGTAACTTAAGTTTAACTTCACAAACTACATTTTTTTTTATTTAACTGTAGGGATGTTTACAATGAAACTTACAATCTTACGCCGTCGTTTGTTTTAATAAATCCTGGATTTTAACTCGTCATTCTGTTACATTTAATTTAACTATGCTGGGAACTAAATCTAGTAAGATTACGACTTTACCGCATGACAGTGAAAATTTGGGACGACTTTTGGTGACAAATTCACTAGAGAGAAATCCATTTGGATATAAGCGAGATTACTACATTTTATTTTGATTTCAAATAATGCTCTTCTGTTTTACGCAAAAAATTATTATTAGAAGTAAACGTTAATGAAGTCAGAACGATTTTAGCAATTAGACTGGGACAAGAAGTAGAAATAAAGCACATTATTTGTAATACTCGTGAAGGAAGTTGCCAAAACATGTAGTTACCAGGTTGTTCAATAAATTACGTCATTCGATAAGAAAAACACGATTTTATGGTTTGAAATACACTTCATTATTCAATATAACCTCCCTGAACTTCAATACCCTTGTTCCAGTGATCTAATTTATGAATTCCTGCCCTGAAGTGAGAATCCAGAAGACGAAATACGCTTTCGCGGTTGTTATTGCCTCTTCGTTCGATGAAAATCGTTTTCCACGCATGAATTTTTTGAGATGTGAGAACAGCCAGCAGTCAAAAGGAGCTGAATCTAGCGAATAGGGTGGATGTTGCAACAATTCGTATTTTAATTCACTGACTCTTGCGATGATCTTTTAAGCTGTGTGAGAGGGTGCTTTATCTTGATGAAGAACGATTTTTTTCTTCTGTAAACCAGGTCTTTTCTCACGAATTTTTACATCCAGTTGACACTTTCTTAGCCGATTTCTGGACCCTAACTCGCTTTGGAGACGAAGTACGGAATTCACACAACTGCTTAGACTATTCTCTTGATTGAGGATCATGATGGTAGACGCAATTTCTCATCCGTAATAATGAAACGACGCACAAAATCTTTTATATTCTTTCTGAAACGCTTCAAATGTTGCTAAGGAAGTCGCATTTGAATGTGTTTTTATTCTATTGTTAACGAATGCGGCACCCAATCAAAATTTCAGCCAATATGTTGTTCACACTGCTTAATGAGATGCTTGGGGCTTCTACTAAATCTCTCTCGGTTAATCTATGATCTTCCAAAACCATATCCTGTATTTTTGCTATGATTTCTGGTGTTGCTGTACTTTTTGGACGTCCTTCACGTGTATCGTCTTCAAGACTTGTACGACCACATTTAAATTCAAGAACTTATCTTTCTACTATTCTAATTCAAAGTGAAGAGTCCTTATAACACTTTTTACGATCGTTAATGAATTTGTTTTGGTGTTACATCTTCCAGAATTAATAAAATTTATCACTGCGCGATATTCCATTTTTTCCGTTGTAAAAAAATACTGTGACATCAATTTTGAATACCCGTAAAATATACGAATTCGAAAGCTTCACACGTGTCCATACAAAAATAGTACAATTTTTAGAAAAATAAAACAACGAAACTAATAGCGCCATCTCTTATCGAACGACAAAACTTATTGAATAACCTGGTACGTACTCAATAGTTAAACAAATATATAAATCAGAATATGAACAGTATAATAATAATGACGAGAAGTGAAAATCTTAAGACGAAGTACGATATAGGAATAAATAAGGAAAAAAATAGTTGTGGCGTTTATAATCGTTTTGTTTTTTCTACTTCATTTAATCAGCATGTATTTGCATCAAAATAGTTTATGCACGTTAATTTACGCATTGTTTCACGGTCTTGGATGAAAGCTTGGTCGTTTATGTTTTTTCTTCTTAAGTACTAGGGTTTATTAGATGCTGCCCTTTACGATGGCTTCCGTTCCAAAAATTTTATTTCGTCTTCGGATGCCTGTCATAATCCTATTTTTTGGACCATTATTATTTATAGTCTTTACTAATGACTTATTATAGCTTTTTATCCTTACCTTTAGGACTGTAAGGATAACACTGTATTACATATATATTAATAGAATCGGATGATCGGCTGATGATTTGCAAATTAATTAGAATTTAATTACAAATTCGCGCCAAATGTTTAATCTTCATATAAATATATTGGAAAAAGACCAAATAATAGGAATCGGGAAAAGTATTCTATTGAAGTTACTAAATAAAATGTCTGGCGGCGATGTAATATCTGATGCCTTAGAATTGGTGATGGTTCTTCGGCTACTTAAGAAAGATGATGCAAAAGAATGTGACAAATATAGAATAGATTAGAAAATATATCTTTGTTTTATAGACAAATCTAAAGTATTCGACTCAGTTTTCATAACAAAAAAAGATATGCAGTATAATTTAAATGTTTGGAATGAAGAATTGAGAAAACATAAATTAGAAATAAGCCGAAATAAAACAAAGACAAACATAATATCAAGAATACAAATTCACATTTGTTTCTGAACTACGAATGCTAAGTAATAATAACACCAGGTCATGAAGGACTATGGGGTCACCAATTCACCAGACCACTACGGCCCTGAACGCTATCAAAAAAGTAGGATTCAACCAAGCGAAATGGAATCTCTGAGGAGAATTACAGGACTAAGATCGATCCACAATGTGCCAAATTAGAAAAAGTGTGAAGTCGGTAAATACTAAAATATATATGGGAATGCCCCCGAATTGATTCTATCATATGTATATAATGACTAATATGGTTAACTAAGAAAGTTTGAGAGATGGAGAAGTCCAAAAAGAATAAAAAATGTAGACCAGGAGTGAAGTGAATTGAAGTGAGTAAATATTTGAAAGAAATGGGACTGAATTAGAGGAAATCCGATGAACCGGTAAAAGATAGAATCAAGTTAGTGGCAAAATAAAAGAAGAAAATGGAAGAGAATAACGAAGAAAATTTAGTTCAATGTTGAGTTATGATTAATTTAGATTTTTACTCCGTTAAAACGTTTCCAAATAAAACGGGGTTTTTAGAATTCGTTTTCAAATAACATAGTGAGAGTAGACAAAAGAAGTGAAAATAAATATACTGCTAATGATTAATATAAGAAGCAAGAACAAAAGTGAATCGAAAGTAATATTCTATTGAAACAGAATTATTTGGATTTTTGTATACAGTGACGCGCTTCTTTAAATATATGATGAGATGAGATGAACAATGAACTTCATGAGCACCATACATATACGTACAGATGTATTTTCGCGAATTAGTCTACATATGCTGAGATGTAATTAAAAAATACAAAAAAATATGTTCCACTTAAGATCTTCCCATGAGGTTAATACCAACAAACAAGTTGTATATGTATACACGTCGAAGACCTCCTGCGTTCTCTGAAAATGAAAAGAATTAAATTATTTAATAAATAAATTAAAATAGTTGTTGTTTAACTCGTGTTGCCAAATAAAATTACCTTTCGGTCCCTTCTGTAATTACGAATCATTTTTTTACTTGCGTGTAGGATATTAGATTAACAAATTAAAACAAAGGATCTCACAACCACAATATGAGTAAGAGCAAAAGTAAGTAGTCCGTGTGGAGACATGTACATACGCAGTAAGCCACCGAAAACAGTTTAGCTAGATTCTTTGGCTTTTTAATCAATTTACAAATATGCTGGAATACGTCAATTTTTGTTCTAAAGGGAACACTTATTTTAATTATTTTCACTCGGATTACATCAACTCTTAAATGGCGATGACTTTCACTGCAATAATTTTAAATACATTTTGTTGTTGTTTTGTTGTTTTTAAATGTAAAATAGTAGAATTTAAAAAGTTTATAATCCAAAAACACTTATATACTTGCTAACAGATTAAACGTTGAAAATGTCCATCACCAACTTCCATGCAGTAAGTACTGGTTATGTTGAAAATGTTAGGCAACATTTTTTTAGTCTATACAAGAACTACGACGTGTTACAAATCAATGCAGTCAAGTTATTGTACTTTCGAAGTGCTACAGAATGTTCGGCAACATTTTGAACAGTGCCTTTACTATTGCATGGAAGTGGTGGACATTTAATCCATTAACAAGTAAATAGCTGCTTTTAGATTACACATTTTTAAAACTGTATTATTCAGAGACTACTAGTTCGAATTTAAAAAGTAAAAGACAGTTGTAACAAAGAATTATACGTAAATTTTAATTGAGACTGTGGTTGATTAAATTAATCAATTAAGGTTAACCTCTTTCCACAATAATTTTCGTATTCTGTATACGTATTTCGACAGCTAACTCGTCATCATCAGCTGATAATTAATCAAACCTGGAACCACGGCAAAATTCGCACGAAGACGAAGTCCCTACCAGATCCACACCGTCAAAAGCCAAACACACAGTGTGTTTGGTTTTCGATGGTGTAGGTCTGATTAATTAATTGACTAACAAAATTATAGACCTAAAAAACATATCATTTAACTCCCCATTTAAAATAATTGGGGTGAAAGTCATTTCCACTTGATGTAACACGAGAGAAAATTGCTAAATTAAATATCCCCTTTAGAAAAAAATTGACGTGTTCTAGTATTTTTTGGTAACTCGACTAAATAGTCAAGAAATCTATTTTTGTTTTCGATGGTCCGTCCTGTACGTACACTACTATAAATTACTCTAATCAGTATCATGAGTTATAAATGCCTTAGACTACTTTTATTGTTCTAATATTATATTCAGATCTCTGTACCCTATGAGTATGTGTATATATACGTATATTAATAGTTTCAAGGGTTTACCTGATGAAAATTTTAAAGGGTAAGTGGACAAAGCGAATGGGGTAAGATTCTATAAAGTGGATATCAATACAGTTACGAATTAGCGCAAATTCAAACTAATACTCGTGAAATAGCATCATTACTGGAAAGTACACATAATTGGTTGAAAATAAGGTTTTAAACTTACGTTCCACCATGGGCATCTGATAAATAAAATATATATTAGTAATTAATATATTTTTTATAATATAATATTATTTTGTAATTGCGTTATTATAAAAACATCAATCAATACAATTAATTACAAACAAAAGTAGAATAATATAATTATATATTTCCCGATTTTCATATTATTTACAACTTAATATATGCATAAATATGTATACATATATATATATATATATATATATATATGTCTTTGTGTGTGTGTGTGTGTGTGTATATATATATACATTACCGGCCATAAATGAGGGATCACATATTATTGGTAGAATCGCTCTGTCTTTATACCTAGGTTTCGGTAGGGACAACTGAAATAAGAGATGTGAGTGCGTTTCTGGGAAGTTTACCAATAATATCCGAATCATTATGTAAATTATATAATCATATTTGTTAGTGTAAAATATTATAATTTCCTTTAATCCTTTTATGACCTGTATTCAGTATTAATACATTTCCTGAAAATATTTATTTTAAAGGATTTTTTATATTACAAGATTATTACAGTTCTAAGAAACAATTTAAAGGAATTTGTGGTACCACACAGAATGTTGCAATCTAAGAATAATTTAGTATTCGTCTAGAATCTGTCCGAGTAAGTTGTAATACGAGTATTCGTGAACAAACATACAAAATGCCAAAAAGAAAAGAATTGAATGCAGAAATTCATAGTGCTATAATAACATTACGCAAAGCAAAATTGTCACTGCGGACATTAGCGTAAAAATTAAAATTAACATAACATGTAGTGCAAGGTACAGTGAAAAGATAATAACGGGTACAATGCAACCAAAAAAAAAAGTTTCGGAAGACCAAGGATGGCGACTAGACGAGCAGATTTGCGGCTGGAACTGTTATCTAAACGGAATAGACCATTAACAGCTCCACAGCTTCGCGGAGAATTAAATAAATCGTGACAATTCGGTGTCGCCGACTACCGTTAAAAGACGTTTATCAAAGGCGGGACTAAAAAGCGATTTGTTGTTCGTAAACCATTGCTACGATCACAAAATCGTAAATTACGATAGGCCAAGGAGCACCAATATTGGGATGTGGAAATTTGGAAGCCGGTTCTGTGGACGGACGAATCCAAGTTGCAAGTGTTTGGAAGTAATCGACACGTTTTTGTTCGCAGACGAGTTGGTGACAAAGCGATACCAGAATTTGTTGTGCCAACAGTTAAAGACTGTAAAGGTTCAGTTCTTGTTTAGGGAATATTTTCTGTTAATGGAGATTGGAGATTTGCATAGAATTGACGGAATTTTAAGAAAAGAATGATATTTGAAAATATTAAAGGAATAAGCAATTCCGTCCGGAATTAAATTGATAGGAGAAGGTTTTAATTTCCAACAATAGAATGACCCAAACATAGTGCTAAACTTTGTAAGAACTATGTGAAACAAAAAGAAGAAGGACTTCTTGTAAATATGGTTTGACCCGCACAATCGCCCGATATGAATGCTATCGACTAGCTGTGGGATGAGCTAGACAGAAAAGTGAGAGAACACCGTCCAAAATCGCAGCAACAGCTGTGGGAACACCTTACAAATACTTGGAACAAGATTCCAGTTCAAACTCTTCAAAAACTTGTGTCGAGACTACCCAAAATTTGTAAAGCAGTTATTAAGTGTAAAGGTGGATATTTTGACGAAAGTTGCCTAAAATAAAAAGCGCCAATTTTTCTTCATAGAACTAATGATATTTTGTTTTATGTGGATATATAATTTATTTTTATAGAAATTACATTTTTATTCGTATACATATTGTTTTACCAAAAGTGTACCATTTTTTTGTGTTTTACCTATAGTGATCCCTCATTTATGGCCGGTAGTGTATATATACATATACAAGATTGTTCAAAATAATGTTACATTTTTAAACCATTTTAAACCAGAATCAAAACACGAACGTGACGAAAACACATTTTTACCCGTATTGTAATGCGATTTATTTAGTTTGTGGAAATGTTGAAAATCAAAACATTTATTTCCTCGCTAGTATAACAATAACAAAGATAAAGTCTTTTTTTACAATAGGTCCAAAGCCAAAAATCTACGAGATAAAACTCTGCTGAATAAGCTGGCAAAGATTCAAAAACAATGTTACTTGTGATAGTGTTGCCAAACGTGTCTATTAATGAATCTTAAGTTTCGATATAAATGCGGAAAATTCTATTATTTTTAATTTTTTTCATAAAAGGGCGACCTTACAATTAAGAATAAAGTATACGCGTGTCCACATTAATCATATTATCCAAATAAGCTTTTCATCAAATTCGAAAGTTGTCAAATTTTTTTCATCGAACTACGAAGCGGAATTTACATATCGTGAGTGACAGCTAAAGTGATGCAGTTCTAAATATTTATTTTTATAACCAGCATTGTCATACTTGCTAATGGAAACCATCTACAAAAAAAAAGAAAAACATATAACAAAAAGAAAAAAAAATTGTAATAAAAACAACACAATAGAGTTAAATTTGTTTGTTCTAGTGAAAGTTAGAAATTCTCTTTTAAACATAAGGTTTGGCTGCATATTCATATTACACCCTTTTTTTATCTTGAATCA
This sequence comes from Dermolepida albohirtum, assembly GCA_031893035.1. Taxonomy (NCBI): domain Eukaryota; kingdom Metazoa; phylum Arthropoda; class Insecta; order Coleoptera; family Scarabaeidae; genus Dermolepida; species Dermolepida albohirtum. The sequence continues at coordinate 2,126 of JAVIWB010006887.1, read as the reverse complement.
TTTTCACCTTCTTTCACGATAACACATAATTAGTTGATTTGACGAAAGGAGACAGCACTAATAAAAAATATTTATTTTTCAACTTGCAATCCCTCAAAATATAACTCAAAATTTTCGTTCGTACCGATCGTAAAGACGCTTGTTAGATGATTAGAAAGAAGCTTGTTTTGAATAATAGAAAAAAATGGGATACCAATCAGTGATTAAATTTTTATGTTTAAAGAATAAAATAATCGTTGAAATCAAAGCTGAGCTGGAGCTAAACAATGAAAACATCTAAATTTAGATGTTGGTCAGACCTGTTTGACGAACAACGCAATAGATGTCCAGTGAGAAATTATTTAAAAAGTACATGATATAGTGCTAAATGAATGTCAAATAAAATTACGCAAAGTAGCAGAGATTTGACATATTTCATATGGATCGGTGGTTTCGGTTTTGTATAATGAATTGAGCATGAAAAAACTATGTCTAAAATGGGTCTCGCATTTGTTGATTGTGGGCCAAAAAGGAGAACGCATTTCAGCTCTCAATTTAATGAAGACATGATCCGAAAGACTTTTGACATCGAGTAATAAGGATTAATAAAAACAGGGATACACCATTATACACTTGAAATAAAGTAGGAGTCGAAAAAATTAACTGATGCTGACACAAGTGCTCCGAAGACGGCAAAGATTATACGCTCTGCCGAAGTTATGACTATCGTCTTTTGATACTGCAATGGAGTTCTTTTTATTGATTATCTTCAAGAAGATAAAACAATAACAGAAGAATACTACACGATACAATACAATGCTTTTGCTTTAAGATCATGTACTGTTCACATTTCCACTGTTGGCAAAAATTTATGAACTATATTTCGAATTTCCTTTTCTCCTAACTTAAACTTGGTTTGATGGCAGGAAATTTGGGTCGAATCAGAAGACAATCACCGAAACTAACGCATCTTCCGAAGAGCTTCATAAAGCTTACTTTACCGAAGGAATAAAATATCTTATACTTTAATATCGGTGGACTAAATGCAATGAGTTACAAAGAGAATATGTTGAAAAATAAAATGTTTTGCCAAAAACTTTGTGTTTACTTATCTAGGCTCGCTAATTACAAACCCGCCCTCATCTTTACTACATAGCCTCTGACGCAAATTCATAAATTAAGTATGAATATATTTGTCGTATACGCTTTAGGAGTTAATAAAAAATGATAAGCAGCATTAGTTAGATTGTTCTCGACCTTGTACTGCGTAGATTGCCCGTAACATTGGAATAGTCATTTCATTGCAAAAATTGGGAAATACCATCGGAAAAACCTGGCCAAAAAACTAAAAATAAATGCAAGAAGAATTCCTAATTAATACGTCAATTAACATACAAGAATAACTAAAAACTTCCCGAGAAGGAAGAAATAATTTCAAGTTAAAAAAATAACTTTAATCTTTTATAAAAGTATATTTAATCTTTCGTTGTTAAAAAAGATTAATGCCTATCACTTCACATTAATTGTACAGTTTTTGTTTTGTTGAGGATAATATAAATTAATTTATATTGTTCAGATATTCTTAAGAATGATTTAAAATCAATATCTTAAGAACTTTAAAGGTTAAAAGTTGTAGAAGGGGCAATCAGGACTACTTATCATATATTCGTTAAAAATAACTTAATGTTCTGTTCCAAAAATAGAGATATTTTAAGGAGCAGTTTCAAAATCTATTTCTAATTCCATTGGAATCAATTTTTTTAATAATAATACATTTCCCACAATTATTTACATTATTCATTATTTTCTATAAATTTTATAAAACGGTGCTTTTTTAATTTTTGTAGAGTATTAGCAGTAATTTTAATAAATAAAAAACCTATTCAAAAATTTGAAAATTCCAATAATTAATAATGCTATAAAAAGATTTCTCGACTCCATGCGTTGGTTTAAAAAGAAATTTAAACGCAACTAGTGGGTGTACAGATTTCATTGTTTGTTTTTTTAGAAAATTATTTTAAATGCTAATCGAATACAAACGTGCTTCTAAGATTAAATATACTCGCTCTCTCATAAAACTATTTAAAAAGAGAAAAATAAAGACAGAACATGAAGAGGCTATTTTTGAATGATTAATGAAATGACGT
>JAVIWB010006886.1:0-132131 GCA_031893035.1 Dermolepida albohirtum | reverse complement strand
TTCCTATTGGAAAACCCTTTAGTTATTTTTACTTAAATAGCGACCCACGTACTGTTTTAAATTCTAAAATTATACATTTGCTATCCAACTGCTTTTTATTTATACCCATATTTTTTCCTTATCCCATTTAAGATAGACACATTCTGCCGTTAACATGAACCGAATGTATATTTACACTAAGTGAATTTGGACGTTTTGACACGTTTTCTGGTTCCATATTATTTATTCACATTAGTTTTTGTGTATTTCAATCATTAATGCCCAACGCTTAAAAGACGAGAAAACGAGCAAGATAAATTTGCCACTGATTATGTTGAATCTCATAAATCGACGAAACGAATCGAAATGGACTTTATATTTACTGAATTGGTTCCAAAAAAAAAAGAACCGGCAGAAGCAATGACAAAATCGTTAAAATAAAATGATTGGTAAATTATGTATATGATTCTTTATGCAGTCATCTTTCTCTCTTAGTGCTTTTTTTTTCTCTTTTTCGCCCATGGTAACATTTAGTTATCCTTGTTGGAAGTCAATGTCAAGGACAAGGTAACTTAGTAAGTAACATGCACACATACATCCGTTTTCTAAAATAGAACTTAACGAGTGGGTGTGTGGAATAAACGTTTTAATATTATAAACCTTTTCTAACCGCATTCGTATGTAATTTGTATATATGTACGTCTGTATCGTATGTTTTTATTCGTAGCAATTTGAATAATATAATTGGAAACATGTTATTTCAGTAAATATACAGATGGTGGAAGTACGCGAAATGTACATGCATACGTAGATTAGAGAGAAATTGAACGTAGTCAATTCCTAAATGTACTTAATTCTTATCGAACTTATTTAGAAAGGCTTGTAATGGAAGAAAAATAATATAAAAATATAATTTGGCTCGTAGGCTTCTGCGGTCGTTGTCCATACTTTCTTCAACTTCTCGAAGTAATTTTTCGAAATATTACTGTGCAGAGATATTCTGGTGGATATCGCTATTACCAGAAATACGAGGATAGTTTGACAAGTAGTGAGAATAACACATAGGTGGCGCTCTAATTGGTAAAACAAATGCACTGTAATTTAGGTTGCCTATTTATATATTTACATTCAGATATTTAGATAAATCGGTTGATTAGTTTATTTTTGACAGCTGGTTGAAAAAGAAGCAACACGTCGTTTTGTTAAAATGAAAAAAGCAGAGTATCGTCCGGTGATTAAATACTTCGTAATTAAGGGTATGAAAGCTACCGAAATAAAAGATGAGTTACGGGAAACATTAGGTGAATCTGCTCCATCATCCGCCACAATAAGTAGATAGGTAAATGAATTTAAACGTGGTAGAACAAGCTGTGTTGTTGAAGCGCGCTCTGGAGTACCCAAAATCGTGACTTCTAAGGAAATGATTATAAAAATCAATAATATTATTACGCAAGATCGACGACTCAAAGTGAGAGAGATAGCAAACATGGTCAACATTTCAACAGAACGCGTACACCACATTTTAACGAAAGAATTGGACCCTTCCAAGCTTTCGGCAGGATGGGTGCCGCGATTGCTTACGACTGATCAAAAGTTCACTCGTTTGCGCATTTCCAATGACTGTTTGGACCTTTATAAGAGGAATCCGGTTGATTTTTGTAGGCGATTTGTTACTTGCGATGAAACTTGTATACACTACAGTACAACCGAAACTAAACAACAATCGAAACAATGGTTAGAACTTGGTTCTGCACCTCCAAAGAAAGCGAAAACCACTTTATCGGCAAACAAGTTGTTGGCATCACTTTTTGGGATTCAAAGGGCATTTTACTCATTGATTACCTTCAGAAAGGTGTCATAATAAACGGACAATATTATGCAGAACTTCTACAAAAATTAAATGTTGAGATTCGTGCTAAACGGGCAGGAATGGCAAAGAAAAAGATTCTGTTTCACCAAGACAACGCTCCCTCGCATACCAGCACAGATGCGATGTCCAAAATCCACAAGTTGCATTTCCAATTAGTACCGCATGCGCCTTATTCGCCGGATCTAGCCCCTTCCGACTTCCACCTTTTTCCAAAATTGAAAACGGCACTAGGTGGAAAGAAATTTTCGTCTAACGACGAGCTTATCATCTTCGTAAATGAGTATTTTGCAAGCCTTCCGGAATCGCATTTTAGAGATAGCATAAGGGCATTGGAGCACCGTTGAAATAAATGTATTGATTGTATATATTGAAAAATAAAAATTATTTTGTATTAAAAAATTCGTTTCAAAAAATCTTACATTGTAACTTGATACATTGTAGATCATTTATGAGGAATGACTCATTTTGCCAAACCACAACTCGGGTCTTCATCATCAAATACTATTTCAAAATCTCTTCGGTATTTCTAAATAGAATTGTTGCTTGATTATTTGTATTTTTTTAATAAATTCCTAACTATTTCGTTATAATCGAAGAAACACACCGATAAGTTCTTAAACTGTGGTAATTGGCATCCTTTTTTTAGGTCGTGATGAAATCGAAGATTTCTATTAAATCTCGAAAGTTTTGTTTTTGGGTTACCACTTACAATTGCCTTCGGAAACAGAAGCATATTTCTCGAAATATCGATCGCAATATAGAGGTGATCGTGGGTTTGGGACTTCCAAGATGTCTTCTTCATATCTAATTTTTGAGTTAAAATTAGCCTAATTGTTTCTCAATTAATCTGGAATTCTTCTTCTATTAATTTCAAACTGAATCATCTGTCAAAATGCTTGGAATATCTGCAAACATTAACGTTTGTTATAGTTGTTTTTGACCGTCCATTTTTTAGGCAATCTGCCACATCTTCTAACCCATCTCAGAATCTTCGTACGAAATATTACGTTGGTAGTTGGAAATGTGGAAATGGAAATTGCATTCATGATATAAACGTAAGCAAATTAATATTAATTTCTAAAAACAATATTGGTTGCCCCTTGAGCATAAATTATAGCCTTTAAGCAAGAACAAACTACTGAGGCATAATGTTGTCTTCAAACCGGTGTAGTTAGATTAGAATAGGTTACTTGAAAGGATAGTTTAGTCCAGTATAGAAACCTTTTATAGAAACTACGTTCCTGCCAAATCCTTAAGATTACTTGAGGTGGCTATAAAGCGTATGACGCGGCGATGTTTTCAGATTAATTATAGTTCTATCTTTTAGAGTCTATTAGCTTCTTTGCATGTGCTTTTGAAGTTGATTTTGATTACAACCAGGATCACGGCTCAGTATAATAACTGGATCGCGATTTCCTCTTACATTTAGTGGAATTTTACGTGGATTCCTTATGCCAAGCTTGTATTATTTACTGTTTGTCGAGTTCATGATTCTCTGTTAGTAGTACATAGGATACCATTTGTAGAAGTTACTTTCCTGCCAAGTGCTTAAGATTGCTTGAGGTGGCTATAAAGCCTATGACGCGGCGATGTTTTCAGATTTATTATAGTTCTATCTTTTAGAGTCTATTAGCTTCTTTGCATGTGCTTTTGAAGTTGATTTTGAGTACAACCAGGATCACAGCTCAGTATAATAACTGGATCGCGATTTCCTCTTACATTTAGTGGAATTTTACGTGGATTCCTTCTGCCAAGCTTGTATTATTTACTGTTTGTCGAGTTCATGATTCTCTGTTAGTAGTACATAGGATACCATTTGTAGAAGTTACTTTCCTGCCAAGTGCTTAAGATTACTTGAGGTGGCTATAAAGCGTATGACGCGGCGATGTTTTCAGATTAATTATAGTTCTATCTTTTAGAATCTATTAGCTTCTTTGCATGTGTCTTTGAAGATGATTTTTATTACAACTAGGATTACAGCTCGGCGTATACATGGATCGCGATTTCCTTTTCCATTTGACAGAATTTCATATGGATTCCTTCTGCCAAGCTTATATAATTTACTGTTTGTCAAGCTTATGATTCTGATAGTAGATCAACTAGCAGCCTAATAGATTTCTTATCCCTACTCAGTGGGCTCGTAAGTTTGTGAGACTGTTTTTTAAACCTCATTGGTTATCAGTGCATATTATATAAGTTACGACCATGGGAAACTAAAATTATATTATTGCAAAGCATTACATGCGATAACCAAACACTTCTAGCTAAAATTTGTGTTTGTTTTTGAAACAAAAAAAATAAATCGGGTGGCTTGAAATTTTTAAAAATATTTAACGTCTTTGTTCCTCTGCAAAACAGTGTAATCTTGCTTAATTTTAGGTACATTTTTTATATTAGTGTATACATAAGACTTTCCCGTATTGTAACTAATATAAATATGTTTATTATTATTAACGTACTTTATATTTCAAATTAGTATTTCGCGTGTATTAATATTTTTAACACACACTTCTTGTCTCATTTAAAAACAATAACATAATCATTCATCTTCGTCGTCCCGCCCTTTCTCTGTACATCGCCAAATAATCACTATTAAATATAGAACGTTTTTGTGGTCTAAGTATTACAAAGCCCGTCTCATTATTTGAAATTAACAACGTATAGAATACAGTCTGATGTAATCGTTCATCTAAAATTGTTGCTTTACGAAAACTTACCAAACCCAAGGAATCGTATTGAAAAGATTCCGCAAAATATTTGTAACACTTTCGAGACGAAAAGTAACAATTGGTAGGTTCAGTGCTATCACAAATAAATTAGAGTATTCGCTCGTTTCGCCTTGAAGCCATTTAACTTTGTTATTAAGCCAGATAATGCTCTTTTGTGCATACCGGCAGTCAAAATATATGAACTGAACTTTTACACTGACTGAAGGGCAGATGACACGACGTGTGACTTGGTGCCGGGAGATGCTAAAAAAGCTTAATAATCCCGATCTGTAAAGAAGATAATGATAGCTGTATTTTTCAAAGCGAGAGGAATTGTGGAACGCGTCGTTTTGGACACATAGAAGACAGTTACAACTAAGTGGTATACTGAACAGTACCTGCCTAAAGTCATTGGATCTATGAAGAACCTGCGGCTAAAGTTAAGAATGGACATCTGGTTCCTCGTCACGATAATACTCTAGCTCACCGCGCCAAAGCCTGCACCGAATATTTGACCACGACAGGATTGAAACTTCTCGAGCAGCCTCCCTACAGTCCAGATCTTGCTCCCAGCGACTTTGTACTGTTCCCGCATGTGAGAATGAAGCTAAAAGGGAGGCGGTTGTCTAGTGATGAGGACCTTCTGCGGGCATGGGACAACGAGTGTGCTTTATTCCCTAGCGAAATTTGGCAGAACTGGTTTAAAGATTAGTTTCGGAGGATGGGGAGGTGTATTGAGTGTAGAGGAAATTACTTTGAAAAAAATTAAATAAACAAAGCTGTATTGCAATACTTTCCTAGTACCCTTCGTATTGTAAACGAAATAAATAAATATTTGTATATCGTAGGTTAACAATAATATTGGGTAGGCAACTAAGTACTTTCGGTTTTGTAGTATAAAATAAAACTTTTTTTTAAAACAAAGAATAGTTTTTAATCAATTATAAATTTTCCATTTTGCTCAATGACCTTTTGCCATCTAAATCATACAAACACACGGTAAACTTATTCTATAAATTTAATATTTTTGAGCGCCCCTGTATACGAATATTACACGCTTTCTCCGTTAGTATTATAATCGGTGGTCGTCAATTTAGTTTCCAAGCGGGTAGGTGGCTGGGCGTCCTTAGTGACGTGCTTTTTTCATATGTTCATCGGATCCAAGCAGTCTGAGATCGAACGTCATCAATTTCCTGTACTGAACTTCCACACTTTGGACTCCCGGCAACGGGATCGGAATAAATAAAAGTGTCATGGCTATTTCGATGCTACTGGTAACAGCAATTAACCGGTAATGTTACGTACAAAAGTCGGTTCGAAAATAAACGAAGATAAAGTTTCTTTGCGGTATTTTTGGAAACAGAGTTTCTGGCTGACGAATGGGATTTTCTATTGAACCTCTACATTCGTTCAGGTTCTGAACTAAAAGATGCACTCTAAGCATCTATTAGTTGTAAATATGCTGTTATATATATATATATATATATATATATATTATGTTTTAAAAAAAATTAATGTTTATATATATATATATATATATATATATGTATATATATAGTGTTTCAAATTTCGCGGTTTATTTAAAGAATAAATAAAACACATAGTTTGCATTCACTTTCAAAAACTTTTTATTGGTAATTGAAAGTATCAGTTATGACATTTACAATATGTGAAAAATAATATGGCCTCCTCTTGCAGCACCACAGACGTCCACTCTTTTGTTAAAACTTTCAATGATATTTTGACATAATTGAGGCTCTATCTCACCAGTGACAACGAATAATTTCATCTTTCAAAACAGGAATTGATTGTGGATTATTTTTATAAACCTGATTTTTCATATAACCCCAAAGAAAATAATCTAACGGTGTCAAGTCACATGATCTTGGTCGCCAATTAACATCACCGTTTCTTGAGATTACACGTCCAGGAAATTTTTCTCTCAATAAATCAATTGATTCGTGTGCAAAGTGAGGTATAGCGCCATCCTGTTGAAACCGCATATCCTCTAGATCAATATTAATTAATTCAGGACACAAAAATTCGTTTATCATCCGACGATATCGATCGCCATTGACAGTTACAGCTTCACCAGCAGCATTTTCAAAGAAGTAAGGGCCAATTACACCACCTGACCATAATGCACACAACAGTAACTCGTTTAGGATGCATAGGTTTCTCATAAATAATTCGTGGATTTCCCCCACCCCAGATAGGGCAATTTCGTTTATTAAGATAGCCACTAAGTTCAAAATGTGCCTCATCGGAAAACGTTATTTTTTGAGAAAAAACGGCTAGTTGTTCATTGATTAAATTGACAAATGAACGATGTTTTAAATTATCTAATGGCTTCAGTTCCTGTGTTATTTGAACTTTATATGCCTTCAGAGCTAAACCCTTGTGTAAAATATGCCATGCTGTTGATCCACTAAGTTCAAGTTGTTGTGAACGTCGTCTAATGAACATTTCAGGATCTTCAGCAACACTTTCACGAAACAAACCAATCTTTTCTTGTAAACGACCACTACGACTGTATTTTTCATTTTTTTGATCTTTCACGGAACCCGTCCCTTGAAATTTTTTAATAATTGGACCAATAGTGCTTTCAGATGGACGATTATGTAAACTATAAAATTCACGTAATTTTCTAAAAACTCTTTTCGCAGTGCGCTAATTTTCATAAAATAATTCAACAATTTGAACACGTTGTTGTACCGTGTACGAAGCCATTTTTATAAACGTCATATATCGCACTTTTTAAATGCCCACATACCCAGAATTCAGTGCGCCATCTATATTTTATTTATTCTTAAAACAAGCCGCGCAATTTGAAATACTTTTATACATATAGTTTGTCAAAAAGACCTTCGCACATAGAGAAAAAACAAGAAAACTTCAAAAGATGCATTGATTTATAATTTAAATAACCAACTTTTTTATTTTTTTCACACCGTATTTTATAAACACATATTTTTTTAATATAATAAATAAAAAAAACATCTATAACAATGAAAATATTCTAATGTAGTATATTAAAAAAGGAAAATAGTATTTCTTTACTGTCAAAAAAATTTTTGCACACTTGATAAAATATTATTAAGCCTGATGTAAATTTTTGAATTTTTAGTGTTAATATTTTGTGTGTCCACCTTTAACATCAATTACCGCTTGCAGACGTCTTCGCATTGATTGAATAAGCTTGGGAATATTATATTCTAACGGTATTTCGTCCCACTCTTCTTTAATGAACCTTATCAATTCGTTTTTATTGGTTGGCGATCATTTTCCTACCTTTTTTTTTTAGATGAACCCAATTTTCGATAGGGCTAATATCAGGATTTTAGGCAGGAGTATCAATAACTTTGGTGCAGCTGTATAATAACCAGGACCTACATAAATAAGATTTTTGTTTGGGATCATTATCTTGATGTATTTGTATTTAAATTTATTCGAAGTATCCGGGTCAATAAAACCCAATTTTTTAATGCTGGTGGTCAGTTCGTTTTTCAAGAGATCAAGATATACTTCCTTACTCATTATTTCATCCAAAATTACACCAACTCCCTTGCTGGATATACAGCCCCATACCATTACGGACAGTTTTCCAAACTTTACTGTAGGAATAAGATTTTTATTTTTTAATGCTGTCAGAGGTTTACGCCAAACCCTCTGCGGTCCGTCATGGTAATAAAGCATCATTTTCGTCTCATCTGAGAAAATAACATCGTCCCAGTACTATGAAGGAAGTGATATGTGTTCAATTGCAAATCTTAATTTTTTTTCGATATTTCGAGCTGACAGCAGGGGTTTTTTCCTAGCCACTCGTGAATAATATTTGCGTTTTTGTAACAGATTTCAAATGGTTTCATGGGAAACACTTAACCCAAAGTCTTTTTCCACTTGAAGAGCTAATCCTCGAGTACTGGATTGCGGGTTATTATAAATAGTTTTAATTATTTTGCTCTCAATTCGCGGCTTCACCTTTTTTTGGCCTGCCCGTGGATCCTTTAAGTCGAGTCTTCCTTCTTTTTCAGCACGGAATATGATATTGTGCTGTGTTGTCTGTGTGACCACTTCACCGATTGAATGAAATATTTTTTTGCTTAAAAATGAATTTAATGCGACAAATAAATAAAATTTAGAGGATGCAAGATCAAAACCTGTATGCTGAATATAATATAAGTCCTATCCAATATTAAGGTTAATTTTACGTTAAGCAACACACGCACTATTTTTAAACATACATATATTAAATCATTCGAAAATATTACATAATTCGTCAATAGAAAATCATTCACATATATTACAAAGAATAATGGTCCCAAGATGCTGCTTTGGGGAACACTGTATTATTTTTAAATAGTTTATTTCAATATCAACAAGGTAATTTTGATGGAGCCTGTGGTTGATTAACTTAATCACTGAAGGTTGTTATATAATCCCTTTTCACATTAATTTTCGTATTCTGTATACGATTGCGAGACTAATATTGCTAGCCCTTGAAGGTCATAGTATCTCAAGGTCTGTTGCAAATATTTTTTGGCAAAGATAGGTCATAAAACAATACAATCCATTACATTACATCATCGTATTTGTTAGTTTGGATTGACTTCTTAACGCACAAGCACGGAATATGATATTGTATATGAAATTAGAACCTTATAGTTTTGAAGAACAATTTATAACTTATGCAATATAAGTTTAAATTGTAATTGATTGCATTTTGACGTTCGCACTTCTGGTAACAAAATGACCACATTTCTTTGCAAAAATGCAATAAATCAATTTATTATTATTGCAACCGTCGTTATGACTACGAGTGAAACGAAACTTCGCTTGAAGTATAATTATATTTGACGAAGGAACGTGGGTGTAGTTGTCATCTTTTTCACGTTACTTTCTACCGTCCTTTGCGGCATACTTCGTTCTATTCTTGAAACGCAAATACTCTAATTTACAATGCATTGTACAACATGTATTTTACACAAAGAAAACACTGTTCCGAGATCACAACAGTTCTTTATGCGGTCAGTTCGTCAGCAGATTAGCAAAATTAATATCTTTCAATACAGAAAACGAATTTAAACCGAGGTACACTGACCTATATACATATACGAACAAGAAACAAGCTTGCAACTATTTACAAATGTTCATGTATACATATATATGCATGATATGTGCGTACACCTATATTAATAACGCAATGACCTGAAAATTTCGAATTTTGAGTTTAATTATGTTTGTGTCAAGTGTGTGTGTGCGTGCGAGCGTGTAGGCAGAATCTATATACAAAGAAAATCTATTAAACTACACATATCTATATCTACAGTACCGCACAATTAAATTAGAACCACTCGCGCTTCTTAAAAGTATTTAAAGCTATTTAGTAGGTAGAGTTCTGTTATTAAAATATCTTGTTTTATAGTATTAATGATAAGCCTTTAGAGCAACTATAAAATTCTCTGTTCTAATCACCACTAAACACCTTTTTTGGGGATTAAACACAATTATAAGGGTGTTACTTTCAACTACTTTTCATCATTAGAGCTGAGATATTATTCCAGCGGGACAGGATCGTAGCAAGACGAGTGTACAAACGGGGGATGTCTTGTTTATATCACTTATGCTTTGTTTTATAAATAACACACCTACAGTGACTCACAGTCGAAATGATGCAGTGCTATGAAAATGATATATTGTTGAAATTATATAAGGTTTTCCAATAGGGATGATGTGATTTTGAAGTGACATTTCGGTCATTTGAAATATGGCATGATCTGTCATTTGTTTTTCGTTGTATTCAGTAGTGTTTACAATTTCATCATGGAGAGATATACGAAAGAACAACGTTTATAAATTATTCAATTTTATTATCAAAATAATCGTTCTCTAATTGCAACTTTTCATGGATTTTTGCCATTTTATGGTCGTAATAATCGTCCAAGTGTGCTCGCTATTCGTCGAATTGTTAAAAATTTTGAGGTTACATTTTCTTTACATAATTTTCAAGTGCCAATAAGACAAAGAACCGCTCGAAGTAATGCAAATATTGCTGCCGTTCAAGCAAGTGTCACTGAAGACCGTAATTTGTCGATTCCAAGACGTTCTCAACAATTGCGACTGTCACAAACCACAACCTGGCGGATTTTGAGAAAGGATTTGGTTTTGTATACCTATAAAAGTGTTCTCACTCAAGAATTGAAGCCATTGGACCACCGTAAACGTCGTGAATTTGTTGATTTTACCTTGGAACAACTTGAAAACGATAACGATTTTTTAAGAAAATCATCTCTGATGAGGCTTACTTTCATCTGGATGGTGTGGTAAATAAACAAAACCGTCGATTCTGGTGCGAAGAAAATCCACAAATTATTTATGAAAAACCATTACATTCACCTACATTGACAGTTTGGTGTGGTTTTTGGTATGATGGAATCATCGGTCCGTACTTCTTCCAAAATGAAGCTGGTAACACCGTTACTGTCAATGGAGAGCGGTATAGATTGATGATAACCAACTTTTTATGGCCGACATTGGAAGAAGTTGATCTTGACAACATTTGGTTCCAACAAGACGGGGCTACGTGCCACACAGCAAATGCAACAATAGAATTATTGCGAGAAAAGTTTGGAAATTCGATTATTTCAAGAAATTGTGATATTGAATGGTCGCCAAGAAGTTGCGATTTAACACCATTAGACTATTTCTTGTGGGGTTATTTGAAGTCATTGGTCTATCGAAATAAACCAGACTCTCTTCAAGCTTTAGAAGTCAATATTGAACGTGCCATTCATGACATACGACTAGATTTAGTGGAAAAGTGCTCGAAAATTGGGTTCATCGAATTCGTTCCTGCAGAAGAAGTCGTGGAGGCCATTTGAATGACGTTTTATTTAGAACTTAATTGTATCGATTGTACTTCACATTAAATAAAAAACTTTTGAATTTTTTTAACAATAAGTGTGTTTTTTTTTAAAGAAATCATATCACTCCTATTGAAAAACCTTGTATAACGTTAATTTATTCACAACAGTTTTACTACAATAACGACCACAGTAGCAGCAGATAAGATCTGAAAATGTCTCATGTAAGTGAAGACAAAATGTCGGCAGCACAAGTAACAAGGACGCGTTCTAAACCAGAAGTCCAGATTAAGGATCTAGGTCTTATAAATATTTGCCAGCTGATAAATGTCGATGTATAGAGCTAGACAGAACTAGCATTATATTTAAGCCCAACCCACCTTCTCTTCGGTAACGCCTACAAGTTCACTGGTCAAATATACGATCATTTGTTAACCCTACTATCTATCCCTTGTATCTGTATTTTCGTAGTAGCATGACTTCTATTGTATGTCGTTGTTTTTGTCGTATCCTCAAATTTGTTTCTTTTCTCTATATGTGTGCTTATTGTCATTCTTTGATATAGACAATTCATTGAACACAACACAATTAATAACAAAACTTTGTTAAAAACTTAATGATATTCAGTGGAAGCTAATTTCGTTTTTTCTATAAGTAATTTTCTTAACCTCTTAAATTCAATGAAGTTCATTTTAGCTTTATGTCTACGCCATTTTTTATGGTAATATTGCTTCATCTTTAAGAGATTAAGGATCTGAAGTGGCACTGGGAGTTTCACTATCTCAGTCAGAGAAAGGTAGAATATAATCTTTGTATTGTAATGTTAATAAACAATTGCTCACGTCAAGTCGTTACTTTGTTTTATTTCTTATAAATTGAATTGAATTTATATGGCGGCCCTAACTTTATTGCGCCATACTGTATAATTCATGTGCAAGTATTGAGAAAGACGTTGTTCGGAGACATTAAACTACCTATCATAGAGACAGATGTAAAAACCGCAATGATTGCAACGGAAGTAGCGATTATTCGTTTTTGCGGTTTTAAGCGGAGATTGTCGAACGTTTCAAAAAATGAATTACACAATAAATTGCTAAAAATACTCGTGAAGTAATCTTTCGGTTAAATATGATTTTTTAAGCAATTCCGTTCATTTTTTTTTTAATTCTTCAAAGGGAAAGATAACTGTTGTGGGGAACAAGATAAGAGTTACTTAAAAAAGAGATTCTGATAAGTTGGAACACGAATAAAATCGGGAAGAAAGTCTAGATAGTTATTAAATAACTTCTACTAAGAATTAACAGGTTTAGGGGATATTTTAGACTTCTAGAGATGATTAATAAATTTATGTAAGTTGATATTCATCGCTCTTGTAATTTCAATAAACGGATTCGTTACTCAGAAATAGTTTAAATAAGAGTCATTGTATGTGTAGTAACAATAATTGTTTCGACTTCTTCCTCTTGCATTTTCTCTTTTCATTGTCTTTTTTTATTGTTGTTACGTCATCGAAACTATGACAGAACTCCAAAAGAATGTTTGGTTGGCATTTAAAAACCTTATCAAAGACTTTCTTGGGACGACATAAGCACAGAATTATAGAATTGGAGAGTTTCAAAATGTTTGGTTGTAATACGAGCATCAAATTACATTTTCTACATAGCCATCTTGCTGACTTCTCGAAAAGTCTTGCTTTAGACAGTCATGAGCGAGATGAGCGGTTCCACCAAGATTTGAAAATCATGGAGGCGCTGTATCAGGGTAGATGGGATGTAAATATGATCGCTGACTATTGTTGGAGCATCAAGTGAGATTATCCACAGACTGAACACTCCAGAAAAAGCTACGAGAGAGAATTTTTACATTAACATGTATGTCTGCCGTTTGGTAGAAGAACTTTACTACTTGTAAGAACACAATTTAGTTTACAGAAACTGTATATAGCTTTTGTATGAATAAAATCATTCTATGAACAGTATATTTGATAATTTTTCCCTTTATTTTCGTTTGAATGCATATTTTGTATAACTTTTGGGACAAAGAAAGGGTATCATTGATAATTTGTTGTTTGTATCAGTGTTCTGTTTCACCAGTTCGTAATACACCATGCAACTCGAGGCTCCCGAAACAAAGAGCATAGTCAGGCGACCAAAACGATTTGAGCTTGGAATAGATGGGTCGGCTTCGCCAAGTGATAACCATGATTTTTTGCACTTAGGGTACTCGAAATTAATCTATTTTTGATCCCCGTCACTAGTCGATGCAGAAATGACTTCCGATCATACTTTTGAAGCAGTATTTCACAGACGATTTTTCGATTTTCCATTTGTCCGTCATTCAATTGATGTGGCACCCATTTTCCCATCTTTTGGATTTTTTCCATTGTTCGTAATCGGTCGTTAATCCTTTCGTGGACTACATTTAACGCTACTGCCAATTGTTTTTGAGTTTGGGTTGGGTCTTCATCCAATAACTCCTGCAGTTTTACATCTTCAAACTTTTTCGATCTACCGGAATAGTCTTTGTCTTGCACATCGAAATCATCACTTTTGAATTGTCGAAACCACACCTCACATGTTTTTATGGTTAGAGGATGCACACCGTAAATTTCTACCAGTAAACGATGACTTTCACCGGCTTTTTTCTTTCGATTAAATAAGAAAAGTAATACGTGCTGCAAATGCACTTTTTCAGGCATGAAACTCGACATTTTCAAAGAGGTATAAATCTATGAGTGTGTTGCTTTCACAAAATATAACATGTATGGCTTTAGAGCTTGATGTCGATAGAGTAAAATAACAGTGTCAAATCATAACATTACATACTTAAACCTAGCGACATCTGTTAGAAAAACCGGTAATGACTTTCCGGTACACCTGGTATATGTGTCATGTCTAGCAAAGGTTTTAACAGGAAATTAATCCAGTAATTCATCTCTGAAAAGTTAAAAAATATTCCATCATATTATAATGTGGCGAGTGGACCGTGGACCCCGAGACACCATATAACATAATAAAGAAAATAACAGCAAATTATTATCAAAATTTTACAGTAACTGGAATTAAGTACTTTTGAAAGAGTATATCTACGATAAATATTGCGAATACAAACATTTAATGATAGGTTACACAAAGTAATCGTTAATCAAACTGTAATTTATTTAATAGTAAAAAGAATACAGTTGAATTTGATAGAGCCTGTGGTTGATTAACTTAATCACTAAGGTTGATATATAACCCCTTTCCACATCAACTTTTGTAATTCTGTATACGAATTTCGACAATTAAGTTGTCATCATCAGCAGACAATTGCAAAGTGTCGCACCTGGTAAAACACGGCGAAAAACACCTGTACGAAAAACAAACTCCGTACGCGATCTGCACCGCTGATGATGACAACTTAGTTGTCGAAATGCGTATACAGAATTACAAAAGTTAATGTGGAAAGGGGTTATATATCAACCTTAGTGATTAAAAAAAAGAATACAATTCACTTTTTTCTCATTTTTTCTTCTGATCATCATTACGAACGCAATTTTATTTACTATGATCAGAAATATCACGTGGAACTTTACATAAATTAAAGCATTTAATTCTTTTATGTAATTTAAGTTATTTTTTTGAAATATTCGTCGACACATTAAATAGCAACCATTCAAAATGCATTTATGAGAATTCGTGTTTATAGAATGCTGTCACTATTCTTTTTTTTTTTGGAAAATTTCGAATTTTTATTCGAGGTGAAACCAAGGACATTAACGACAAACAGATACAATTTTTTTTTAATGCAGATAGAAATATTTTTTATATTTTTCTTAAACGAAAATAGAGCATCATATTTCAAGACTTTGGCATTCTGCATTGCAGTCATTGACTTTTTCAACATATTTTTATCTGTTGATATGGATGTTATATATAGCTGTTTTGAAATTTAATGTACGTACTTACCTCATCATTCCAAATTTACCCAATCCACTGTAAATATCTATTTTTCTTAAAGGATATTTTTAGAGGATTATTTGAGAACGTATATGGAGGTTGAAGTTGAAATAGAGGATTTTATTTGTGTAATTGGGCAGTACAATAATACGAAGTGTGTTCGAGTTTAACCAAATTTTATATGTGCACATTCAAAATCAAGTTTGGATACGTACAATCTTTCTGAGCAGCGATACACTTGTACTACGAGTCTAGAAGCTTCTACGTGTTGTCTGCGTAACCACTTCACCGATTGAATGAAATATTTTTTTGCTTAAAAATGAATTTAATGCGACAAATAAATAAAATTTAGAGGATGCAAGATCAAAACCAGTATGCTGAATATATGTAAGTCCTATCCACTATTAAGGTTTATATTTTGCGTTAAGCAATACACGCACTATTTTTAAACATATATTAAATCATTCGAAAATATTACATAATTTGTCAACAGAAAATCATTCAGATATATTACAAAGAATAATGGTCCCAAGATGCTGCTTTGGGAAACACTCTATTATTTTTAAATAACTTATTTCAATATCAACAAGGTAATTTCGATGGAGCCTGTGGTTGATTAACTTAATCACTGAAGGTTGATATATAACCCCTTTTCACGTTACGAGGGTGGTCCTATAAGTACCCGGCCTGACCTAGAGACGGGGGTAGTTGTTTGAAAAGTATCACTGTATTAGAAAGTACACAATCTATAATGCATATGTTTCAAGTTTGAAGACGCCACGTTGATTAGTGTTGAGTTCTTTTACCATGATAGCGTCGTCACGGTGAATATTCATTTGTGGACATTCATTTACCCAGCTTCGTCATAGCAAAACTGATCGAATTACTTTACAGATTGTTGTTTCATCTTCAGTATTCTTCAGATTTGGTCTCTGAGATTGATTTTTTTTGCCAAGATGAAAAAGAAAATGGTTTGGTGGAAAGTATAGGGTGTTTCAAATTGCGCGTTTTTTTTAAGAATAAATAAAATATAGATGGCGCACTGAATTTGTCTGGGTATGTGAGCGTTTAAAAAGTGTGATGTATGACATTTATAAAGATGGCTTCATACACGGTACAACAACGCGTTCAAATTGTTGAATTACTTTATGAAAATCAGCGTTCTGTGAAAAGAGTTTTTAGAAAATTATGTGAATTTTATGGTTTGCATAATCGTCCATCTGAAAGCACTATTGGTTGAATTACTAAAAAATTTCCTGTTCCGTGGAAGATCAGAAAAGTGAAAAATACAGTCGTAGTGGTCGTTCACAAGAAAGTATTGGTTTGGTTTGTGAAAGTATTGCTGAAGATCCTGAAATGTTCATTAGACGATGTTCACAACAACTTGGACTTAATGAATCAACAACATGGTGTATTTTACACAAGGATTTAGCTCTGAAGGCATGTAAGGTTCGAATAACACAGGAACTGAAGCCATTAGATCATTTAAAACGTCGTTCATTTTGTCAATTTCATCAATGAACAACCAGCTGATTTTTTTCAAAAAATAATGTTTTCCGATGAGGCACATTTTGAACTTGGTGGCTATGTTAATAAACAAAATTGCCGTATCTGGGCTGAGGAAAATCCACGAATTATTCATGAGAAACCTACGCATCCTAAACAAGGTACTGTTTGGTGTGCATTATGGTCAGGTGGTGTAATTGGACCTTACTTCTTTGAAAATGCTGCTGGTGAAGCTGTAACTGGCAATGGTGATCGATCGTTTGTGGCCTGAATTAATGAATATTGATTTAGAGGATATGTGGTTTCAACAGGATGGCGCTACACCTCACTTTGCACACGAATCAATTGATTTATTGAGAGAAAGACGAGAGGAGAGAGACGTGTAACCTTAAGAAACGGTGATGTTAATTGGCCACCAAGATCATGTGATTTGACACCGTTAGACTATTTTCTTTGGGGTTATGTGAAAAGTCAGGTTTATAAAAACAATCCATAATCAAGTCCTGCTTTGAAAGATGAAATTATTCGTGTCATTTGTGAGATAGAGCCTCAAGTATGTCAAAATGTCATTGAAAATTTTAACAAAAGAGTGGAGGTCTGTGGAGCTGCAAGAGGAGGCCATTTGGCAGATATTATTTTTCGCATATAAATGTCATAACTGATACTTCAATTACCAATAAAAAGTTTTTAAAAGTGAATGCAAATTATGTGTTTTATTTATTATTTAAAAAAAACCGCGATATTTGAAACACCCTAAAACGAGGAGATCTTGTCTAAACTACAACCTATTTTTCAAAATTCAACAAAACATATTTTATGGGTTGTTCTAAAAACTTACAAACATGTCGATCCAAAAAATATAGTTTATGACTTAACGTGGTTGTTTTTTATCACCCTCGTACTGACCAGCAATAACTCCACATAATAAAGTTGCATTTTCCCTTCCAACTTGTGATTAATCGCTTATAAATTTGAAGTTACATTATTACATTAATAAGCGGAAGATCTATATGAATTCATCCTGTCTCGTACACCTGTGCGACTGTCCATTTCGTTGAAACGTGTCTCATTCGTCGTCTATGAAAGGCTAGAAAATAGCGACAAATGTACGTGTAGTTTTAAATGTGTGTATGTTTGCGAACGATAAATCAATTTGACAATAAATAATCAGCGCGCGCTGCCAAAACTTTGACGTCCGTGTTCCACGAACGGCCGTTTTTTCCATTATATTTATAATATTGGCAACGGATCGACCAAGCACAGGGCAACGACTGAAGAAAGAGCAAATTCGGTTCTCACTTTGGCTCTATTACTGCATTTAGAACCGTTCACGGTACACCTGCATACGAACAATTTGGAACAGTCCGATTCGATGAAATAATATTTCATAACTACTGTATTTATATCGTCAGATTCATTTTGGTGGTTAATAAAAATTATTAATAATTCTTTGCTTCCTTTATCTAAAATATACAGGCATGTATTAATCATATATATATTTTTGTCGTGCTGTAACCGACGTTTCGTTCATATTATCATCTTCTTCATTAATCGTATAGATTATAATTTTAATATCAGCTTCCATATTATTATTTATGGTAAGTAAATGCATTCGAAGTCCACAATTGTCTGTGGTTTAGTGTTTATGATACCGGTCCGGGATACAGGAGAATATGAGTTCGAATTTCACCTGAGATCAAGAAATTTTGGTATATACGATGTATAATTATGTGCAAGCATCCATTATACATGGTTTCCTTATTTTTCTCGTTTAGACCTTGGAACGTTCGTTAGCAGGCTAAACAGGAAAGATCACACCTATTTAAATAATCTGGATTGACCGTAAGTACAAGGGACATTATACGACCATCCAGTTTTTAATAAGCCATATTCTTCGGTAATTATATGAAATGAAAATCCGTATGGTTTGAGGCAAAAACAACTATAGGAGCAGAAATAGGAAAGATTGACCCCTCAAAAGATTATGGAATTCAGAAAACCACTATTATCGTCTCTGAACGTATAGTCCTCTGGCATAACAACATGCGGGTTCTTGCTTCGTTGCAAAACGCTACAAAAGTTGCTTCAGTTGTTAGGATGTTTTAAGGTCATCCAGTTTTTTATAAAATGCATTTATTGGAAGACATTTTGATAATTCAGGGGCTTGTAAAATGCATTTAGAGAATTTTTTAAGCAGAGACAGATTAGAAGTTTTGGAAGGGCGAAATTTTCAAACTTCCATATACCATAAATGATCAAAAGATATCAAGAATAGTTTAATTTATATGTTCAATCTCTTTATAATATTTTTCTGTAAAAATTCCTACGAGTTTCTCAAATAACCTAATAAATTTTCTAAAAAAAAAAAATTTAAATATACATTGATAAAGTGGTTATTGTTGGTATGTTTGGTAGCTGCAGAAAGCTTAGGTCAGTTGCATTTCGTGTTTATAAATATGACTTACTGTATCCAATATATGTAAGAGCTGTAAAATTACTTTTTTCTGTAATCTGGTACGTAGACTTCCGCGATCTTGGTCCAAACTATCTGCTTCTGGGCTTCCGGCCTGGAATCGCGTCACTGGTATAACTGCCAACGGTTCAGCTTCAGTGCGACAGACAGTAGCAGTAGTCGAACCCTGAAGATGTCCCATACGAGTGGGTACGAAACGTCGGCAGTTATACCAGTGACGCGGCTCCAGCCCGGAAGCCCGGAAGCAGATACTTTTTTCTGTATTCATGTTCTTCAGTTTTTGTCTGTTCTTTGTACTCTAAAAGGTGATTCAAACTGAGCTTCAACATTTGAATTTACTATGCCACACGATGGAGTTTTTGTGTTTATTATAACAGGTTTTCCAATAAGAGTGATACGATTTCTTTAAGAAAAAACACACTTATTGTTAAGAAAATTCAAAAGTTTTTTATTTAATGTGAAGTACAATCGATACAATTAAGTTCTAAATAAAACGTCATTCAAATGGCCTCCACGACGTCTTCTGCAGGAACGAATTCGATGAACCCAATTTTCGAGCACTTTTTCCACTAAATCTGGTCGTATGTCATGAATGGCACGGTCAATATTGACTTGTAAAGCTTGAAGAGAGTCTGGTTTATTTCGATAGACCAATGACTTCAAATAACCCCACAAGAAATAGTCTAATGGTGTTAAATCACAACTTCTTGAAGGCCATTCAATATCACAATTTCTTGAAATAATCAAATCTCCAAACTTTTCTCGCAATAATTCTATTGTTGCATTTGCTGTGTGGCACGTAGCCCCGTCTTGTTGGAACCAAACGTTGTCAAGATCAACTTCTTCTAATGTCGGCCATAAAAAGTTGGTTATCATCAATTTATACCGCTCTCCATTGACAGTAACGGTGTTACCAGCTTCATTTTGAAAGAAGTACGGACCGATGATTCCACCATACCAAAAACCACACCAAACTGTCAATTTAGGTGAATGTAATGGTTTTTCGTAAATAATTTGTGGATTTTCTTTGCACCAGAATCGACAGTTTTGTTTATTTACCACACCATCCAGATGAAAGTGAGCCTCATCAGAGAAGATGATTTTCTTAAAAAAATCGTTATCGTTTTCAAGTTGTTCCAAGGCAAAATCAGCAAATTCACGACGTTTACGGTGGTCCAATGGCTTCAATTCTTGAGTGAGAACAATTTTATAGGGATGCAAACCCAAATCCTTTCTCAAAATCCGCCAGCTTGTGGTTTGAGACAGTCGCAATTGTTGAGAACGTCTTGGAATCGACAAATTACGGTCTTCAGTAACACTTGCCTGAACGGCAGCAATATTTGCATTACTTCGAGCGATTCTTTGTCTTATTGGCACTTGAAAATTTTGTAAAGAAAATGTAACCTTAAAATTTTTAACAATTCGACGAATAGCGAGCACACTTGGACGATTATTACGACCATAATATGGCAAAAGCGCACGAAAAGTTGCAATTGGAGAACGATTATTTCGATAATAAAACTGAATAATTTGTAAACGTCGTTCTTGCTTATGTCTCTTCATGATGAAATTGTAAACACTACTGAATACAATGGAAAACAAATGACATATCATGACATATTACAAATGGCCGAAATGTCACTTCAAAACCATATCATCCCTATTGGAAAAACCTTATATTAGGTACTTCGTCAAACATAGTTCTTTGTTTTCGTGCATATTTTCAGACGCATATTGTTCTGCTTTTTACGTTACAACATCCGACTCTTCACATTGCATGCCTCTACTGTATTAAATTGTATTCATACTCTTTATTGCAAAACTATTGGTAAACTATGGAATTCAACTGAAATAGAACTGAATTAAACGATTTATTTTGAGAATCCTCCAAATAGTTTTCTATTCCCAAAGCGCACTTTATCTTTCGGTTGCGATTGGTCAGAGGAAAATCGATTTCACATGCTACTTTTTATCGAAATCTCCTGGCACATCTTCTCCTATTTTGGGCGATCGGCACACGGGAATACTATTTAAAATTTTGGCTTCGTAAAATCCCCACAACACATCACTCGAATAGGTCGAACCAACAGAACGTACGGGGAAGAAAGAGACGGGTCGAAAAAGAAAAGAAGAACGACAGAGAGAAATTTAGTACTGCGGCTGCATGTGTCGAAAAGAAAGAAGTCAGCGGCATCTCTTTGTTCTAGGTGTGAGCGTGGGTTATATTTAGGTCGTTTGTCGATTTTGTTCCTAACCATACGCAACATCATAGCTAAACATGTTGTGCTCCGAAAATAATTGGCATAAATTTGTGGGTGGTTTTTGTTAAGTAACTACCGAACAATATACGGATTATTTATTTGCTTTTAAGTCATTTATTTTCATTCGAATCTTCTCAAATACACTTTTGACGAGATTATAATAATATTGACGTTTTATCTCATCTAATATTATAAGTATATACGGGATGTTTGCTAAACAAGGGCAACAATTTAAGGCACTGATTCCCAACCTGCAGGGTACGCGATAACATTAAATGGGGATCACAAGCATATCACAAAAATACCAACAAATTTTAATTTACTAAAAGAAAAGTAATAAAGTAGATTCTGATATAAATTACAAATAAAGGCTCTTTCAAATTTCGCGTTTTTTTAAAGAATAAATAAAACACATAATTTGCATTCACTTTCAAAAACTTTTTATTGGTAATTGAAGTATCAGTTATGACATTTACGAGGGAGCGTTTTTATATTCGCGGAATGGGGGACAAGGGGTGGAAATAAAAAAAAACACATTATTTTTCTTTTTCAATATATTCACCTGCAAGACGGATACATTTTTCACATCTTTCAATTAATTTATTTATACCCTCATAAAAAATGATTTCTCTTTATCTGCAAAATACGCCGAAACTGCCTCCTTGACTTCATCATCGGCAGTAATTTTTTTACCCCGCAGCTCTTTTTCATTTTTGGAAACAGGTAATAATCACTCGGGGCCAGGTCTAGGCTGTAGGGTGGGTGATTCACAATTTCGAAGCCCACCTTATGCAGGGCAGCTAACGCAACGCGGCTCTTGTGGACGGGCGCGTTGTCGTGCAAAAGCAGAACACCTTTTGTCAATTTTCCCCGTCTTTTCTCTTTAATGGCTTCTTTTAGTCGCTCTAATATTGAAGCGTAACATTCTCCGGTTATAGAAACACCTTTATCTTTATAATCAATCAACAATATTCCTTCTGTGTACCAAAATACCGTTGCCATGAGTTTCCCAGCTGATTGTGACACTTTAAATTTCTTGGGAGGTGCTGTGCCCTTTTTATGTCACTGCATGGAGTCTTGTTTAGACTCAGGTTCATAATGATGAACCCAAGTTTCGTCTCCAGTAACAATTCCACTCAATACACCATCCTTGTCTTCATTACAAAGGTCCAAAAATGCACGCGAACACTCTACGCGCTGTTGTTTTTGCGGCGGCGTGAGCATTCTCGGCACCCATCTTGCGCTGACCTTAGACATGCCGAGATGATCGTGTAGGATTTTAAAAATTGTTGTGTCGGATACTCCAACCATTTCTGCGAGTTGTTTCTTCTTTAGTCGAGCATCTTCGAGTACAATTTGTTCAACTTTTTGGATAAGTGCTGGCGTGGTCACCTCAATGCTCCTGCCCGGCCTCGGGTCGTCTTCAAGGGATTCCCTTCCTTGTTTAAATAAACTATGCCACTTGTACACCATGGTTTTTCCTGGACAAGAGTCGCCGTAAACCAATGACATCTCATTCATTATGGTCGCGACTGATTTTCCTTGCCTGGCAAGGAACTTATAACGGCACGATATTCGATTTTTTTCATATTTCGCTTTTCACTCCTGATTATGTTACTTGGTTGACGATAACTCAAAGACTAACTGTCTAATAACAATGAAACTTCGTATTTATACTAATCATGAGTCGCTGCACAGGCCACGCCCCCAATGCGCCTACTCACCCCTCTACAACCCGCTCATTCCGCGAATATAAAAACGCTCCCTCGTATATGCGAAAAATAATATCTGCCAAATGGCCTCCTCTTGCAGCTCCACAGACTCCCACCCTTTTGTTAATGTTTTCAATGACATTTCGACATAATTCAGGCTCTATCTCATCAATGACATGAATAATTTCATCTTTCAAAGCAGGAATTGATTGTGGATTGTTTTTATAAACCCGACTTTTCACATAACCCCAAAGAGAATAGTTAAACGGTGTCAAATCACATGATCTTGGTGGTCGATTAGCATCATCGCTTCTTGAGATTACACGTCCAGGAAATTTTTCTGTCAATAAATCAATTGATTCGTGTGCAAAGTGAAGTGTAGCGCCATTCTGTTGAAAGCAATTATCCTCTAGATCAATATTCATTAATTCAGGCCACAAAAATTAGGTTATCATCCGACGATATCGATCACCATTGACAGTTACAGCTTCGCCAGCAGCATTTTCAAAGAAGTAAGGTCAAATTACACCACCCGACCATAATGCACAGAAAACTCGTTTAACTCGTTTAGGATGCGTAGGTTTCTCATGAATAATTCGTGGATTTTCCTCACCACAGATACGGCAATTTTGTTTATTAACATAGCCACCAAATGCAAAATATGCCTCATTAGAAAACATTATTTTTTGAGAAAAATCAGCTGGTTGCTCATTGACGAAATTGACAAACGAACGACGTTTTAAATGATCTAATGTCTTCAGTTCCTGTGTTATTTGAACCTCATATGCCTTCAGAGCTAAATTCTTGTGTAAAATACGCCATATTGTTGATCCACTAAGTCCAAGTTGTTGTGAACGTCGTCTAATGGGCATTTCAAGATCTTCAGCGACATTTTCACGAACCAAACCAATATTCTCTTGTGAACGACCACTACGATTGTATTTTGAACTTTTTTGAACTTGGTCTCTTGAAATTTTTTAATAATTCGACCAATAGTGCTTTCAGATGGACGATTATGTAAACCATAAAATTCACGTAATTTTCTAAAAACTCTTTTCACAGAACACTGATTTTCATAAAATAATTTAACAATTTGAACGCGTTGTTGTATCGTATACGCAGCCATTTTTATAAATGTCATACATCACACTTTTTAAATGCCCACATACCCAGACAAATTCAGTGCGCCATCAATATTTTATTTATTCTTAAAAAAGACCGCGCAATTTGAAACACCCTTTATTTGTTTCAAAAGTAATTTTTTTCATTTGCAAATCAAAACAGGTTTACAATGAAAATTCACGAGAAAACGTTGCCATGCTCCTCTACATCTATGTGTGTACATATTTGCCTAATTCTAAATTTGTGTATCACAAAACTGTACAAACATATACACATACGTAGGTTCGTATGTACATACATACCGCGCTGTGGGTTTTATCGCTGTTTCTAGGCTAGACGCATTTTAATCGTCCCAAAATGTAACCTCGTTAACATCACCTCATTGCCAAATATTTAGACCTATGTGCATACGTCTGCAATAGCAAGTTTCGAACAAAAGACAAATTGCGTAACTGAGGGCCACTGTTCTCTGTTCGTACTTTGTATCGAACATTAGAGTTGTCCTAGTTCAGTTACTACAAATAAAATTATTTACAATTCGCTTCTTTTGAATAAGAAAGAAAAAAGAATAGTAAAGAAGGGAATATCTTTTAGAAAGGAACTAAAAGAAGACAAGAGAAAGTTTGAATTTAATAATATATGTAGATATATTCAGCCAGTTCTTGACCGTTATATTGTGAACAGTTAAAAGTAATTAACTATTAATTTTTTTTAACAAATATCTATCGAATTTTCCCTCATCAGCCAAGGTTAATATAATCCCTTTCCACAATAATTTTCATACTCTGTATACGTATTTCGACAACTAAGTTGTCATCATCAACATGTTAGGTAACCTGGTTACAGGTGCGGCACCGTGATTAATTATCTAACGATAACAACTTAGTTGCCAAAGTACGTAATACAGAATACGAAAACTATTGCGGAAAGGCATTATACAGAGCCTGTCGCAGAGAAAACCAAACGTTTTTAAAATAAAAACAAATGCTTATTATTTTGATAAAATTCATTTATTTTATTCAAAGTACTCACCTTCGGCTTCAATACAACATTTTGCACGGTCAATTAAAACGTCGAATGAATTCATAAATTCACCTTTAGAGATGACCTTCAAGATCGTTGTCGATGCCTGGTTTCGACATTATCCTTTCATTGGCAAATGTGGTCTGGAGAATAGATAGAAATCACAGGGGGGCAAATCCGGTGAATGTGGTGAATGGTTGATGGTTAAAATGCCATTTGTGCACTATGCCTTTCGAATCTTAAAAACAAATCAACATTGTCTTCACTTTTTACTTCTCCAAACGGCTTTTTTTACGGTCTTTCTTCGCTAGTAGGCTTCCATGCAAAGCTTTGACGCTTAGTTGCTTGATCATATTGAAAACATCACGTCTCATCGTCAGTTACAATAGAATACCTGAAGTTTTTGTCATTTTTGAGTCTTTCATCAAGTCAAGTTTATGTCCTTTTTTTGAAACTTTAATCAAGCTTGCGCATTGTTGAATTTAGTTAGCTTGTGTGGTATAAACTTTGCACAAATCTTTCTCAGTCCCAAATGCTGTATTAAAATGCGATTAATTGAATCTTTGGAAATATTTAATTCCATCCCCTCGTATCGCAGTGAGGATTTCGGCTCATTTCTGATAAATTCATGCACAAGTTCAATGTTCCTTTTCGTAACTACAGATTTATTTGCATCAGCACGTTCATCGTTACTTGTGCCCTGCGACCGTCTTTAAATCATGTGTACCACTTATATATATATATATATATATATATATATATATATATATATATATATATATATATTAATAGATGGCGCCATTAAGAATTACTATTTTAAAAAGTTTTGTTTTCTCTGCGACAGACTATGTATAAATTTAAATATATCTTCAGCACTACAATTTTGCTCTTTCCTTCATACAATTTTACATCGTTGAAGCTATTAAAGCAACTTGACAATTAGAATTACACATAAACATAAACGAAGTAAATACAACTCAGCCGTTTAATGTTGTCTAAACAATCATGCATTTAACGCCGACGGAGCAAGTAATTTGATTTCATTACCATCTGCAGTAAAAACTCCGCATTAACACACGAGAAAATGAAAACGTATCCTTGCTCGGCCGGGGAAACAAAGACCCGTTCTTGTCTTGTTCTCATCAGGACTATATATATGTGGCCCAGGATGTCGTAAATTCGCTCCTATAAAATGTAAATGGAGTGGTGAACCCACTAGAAGCATTTCCACTAATCTGCAATCGTTAAATACAGCTACGATGCGGTAATATCAACGTTTCGGAGCGGTAGTGGAACTGGTGGTGAAATGATGACGTTGATGTTTAATCAGATCCATATAGTTTAGCCCCGGCTGTGATAAAACACAAAATGGATAGGATTTAACGGCCCTTTGTCTGTTAGCCGTGCGCGCGTATGTTTTATTGTTCGAACAGCACTAAAAGTAAACTGCCCTTGCCACGTACGATTTCGAATTATTTCGATGATTCTTTTATGGTTCACAGATAGAATAAATGAATTGTTTTCAATAATTAATCGCTCCTCGAATAAATATTATTTCTATTTTGCGTGGATTGAATTGCTACGTAAATAATCTAAAATTAAATATTAAAAAAATTAAAATATGTACGTACGAGGGAGCGTTTTTATATTCGCGGAATGGGGCACAAGGGGTGGAAATAAAAAAAACCAAATTATTTCTCTTTTTCAATATATTCACCTGCAAGACGGATACATTTTTCACATCTTTCAATTAATTTATTTATACCCTCATAAAAAAATGATTTCTCTTTATCTGCAAAATACGCCGAAACTGCCTCCTTGACTTCATCATCGGCAGTAAATTTTTTACCCCGCAGCTCTTTTTTTCATTTTCGGAAACAGGTAATAATCACTCGGGGCCAGGTCTGGGCTGTAGGGTGGGTGATTCACAATTTCGAAGCCCACCTTATGCAGGGCAGCTAACGCAACGCGGCTCTTGTGGACGGGCGCGTTGTCGTGCAAAAGCAGAACACCTTTTGTCAATTTTCCCCGTCTTTTCTCTTTAATGGCTTCTTTTAGTCGCTCTAATATTGAAGCGTAATATTCTCCGGTTATAGAAACACCTTTATCTTTATAATCAATCAACAATATTCCTTCCGAGTCCCAAAATACCGTTGCCATGAGTTTCCCAGCTGATTGTGACACTTTAAATTTCTTGGGAGGTGCTGTGTCCTTTTTATGCCACTGCATGGAGTCTTGTTTGGA
Organism: Dermolepida albohirtum; assembly: GCA_031893035.1. Classification (NCBI taxonomy): domain Eukaryota; kingdom Metazoa; phylum Arthropoda; class Insecta; order Coleoptera; family Scarabaeidae; genus Dermolepida; species Dermolepida albohirtum. The sequence continues at coordinate 104,432 of JAVIWB010006886.1, read as the reverse complement.
CTCAGGTTCATAATGATGAATCCAAGTTTCGTCTCCAGTAACAATTCCACTCAATACACCATCCTTGTCTTCATTACAGAGGTCCAAAAATGCACGCGAACACTCTACGCGCTGTTGTTTTTGCGGCGGCGTGAGCATTCTCGGCACCCATCTTGCGCTAACCTTAGACATGCCGAGATGATCGTGTAGGATTTTAAAAATTGTTGTATCGGATACTCCAACCATTTCTGCGAGTTGTTTCTTCTTTAGTCGAGCATCTTCGAGTACAATTTGTTCAACTTTTTGGATAAGTGCTGGCGTGGTCACCTCAATGCTCCTGCCCGGCCTCGGGTCGTCTTCAAGGGATTCCCTTCCTTGTTTAAATAAACTATGCCACTTGTACACCATGGTTTTTCCTGGACAAGAGTCACCGTAAACCAATGACATCTCATTCATTATGGTCGCGACTGATTTTCCTTGCCTGGTAAGGAATTTTATAACGGCACGATATTCGATTTTTTCCATATTTCGCTTCTCACTCCTGATTATGTTACTTGGTTGACGATAGCTCAAAGACTAACTGTCTAATAACAATGAAACTTCGTATTTATACTAATCATGAGTCGCTGGCCAGGCCACGTCCCCAATGCGTCTACTCACCCCTCTACAACCCGCTCATTCCGCGAATACAAAAACGCTCCCTCGTATTCTATATTAGTACCTAGCTCATGATAATATAAGTAAAAATAAATGATGAAGTGAATTATCTTGAATTTTTATTTAAAGCTTCCATTTGAAATACAACAAGCTCCTGTTTGTCAACAAGTCTTTAAACCAGTTTGAACTTATGGTATTCAACTCTGGGGTTGTGCCAATAAAACCAGTAGAAATATCTTACAAAGATTCTAGAACAAAGTATTGGGTTGGCAACTAAGTACTTTCGGTTTTGTAGTATAAAATAAAACATTTTTTTTTAAACAAAGAATATTTTGTAATCAATTATATATTTTCCATTTTGCTCAATGACCTTTTCCCATCTTTCTTTCAGCTGCGTGATTCCGCGCTCATAAAATTTCTGGTCCTTATCAGCAAAAAACTGAACCAGGTGCGAGTGAAGGTCATCGTCATTTGTGAAAGTTTTATCATTCAAAGAATTCTGCAAACTTCGAAATAATTGGTAATCAGATGGTGCTACATCAGGGCTGTATGGGAGATGTGGCATCACTTCCCAGCCAAACTCCAATAGTTTCCCACGAGTTGCCAAAGATGTGTGAGGCCTTGCATTATCTTGGTGGAAAACTACACCTTTCCGATTTGACAATTCTGGCCGTTTTTCTTTGATTGCTTCATCCAGTTTTATTAATTGTTGACAGTAAACATCAGAATTGATCGTGTGGTTCCTTGGAAGCAGCCCAAAAAGCACAACACCTTTGTAATCCCACCAAACTGACAGCATGATTTTTCTGGATGCAATTCAGCTTTCGATGTGATTTGAGCTGGTTTATCGTGTTTGCTCCATGATCGTTTTCGAACTATGTTACTGTACAGGACCTATTTTTCATCACCAGTGATGATTCTTTTAAGAAAGGGTCGGTTTCATTTCGTCTAAGGTGCATATCGCAAAAGTTGATTCTTTGTGTTAAATGAATTTCTTTCAATTCGTGAGGTACCCAAATATCAAGCTTCTTAACTAGCCCAAGACATTTTAAATGTTTTTCAATTATTGTGTGCGATACATGTAGCCTCTCCGCAACCTTTCGAACAGTTATATGACGATCCTCTTCAATTCTGACTTTGATTTGGTCATCATCAACTTCAGTAGGCCGACCAGAACGTTGCTCATCTTTGAGGGAAAAATCTCCAGAACGGAATTTTTTATACCAATTCTGACACGTGCGCTCTGTTAAGCAATTAGCACCATAAACTTCACATATCTTTTTGTGAGCCGCAGCAGCTTTCTTTCCTTTACGGAAATAAAATAGTAAAATATGTCGAAAATGTTCGTTTCTGCACTCCACTTAAAATTAACCCACAACTAATAGCTTTAATAAAAATCACGCACTACTTGCTTCTGAAGTTAGGTCAATGTGACTAGTATCACGCGACAAACGGTAAAGTACAGCACTAACATACGTTATACAAAAAATAAAGCAACGCTCTCTATCAGTAAAAACCGAAAGTACTTAGTTGCCAACCCAATACTTCCATAAGGGTTTGGATGTGCGAACTGTCGATAGCGTCATCGAAAAGTATGCTCGAAGTCACGAATGACGACTTCATCAGCACGTAAATCCCGAAGCTCTTCAGCTCCTGGATAATGCAGAGGAGATTGACTTGAAAGAACTAAACCATTTGAGTTAGTTTAATGAGTGCAAAAGCAAAGTGCGGAAGTGTACATGTCAACTTGAGGGGTGCTAGATTATTGAAACACTTTGGACACTGATGAGTGTACATTAGTTTAATTCTCTTTTCTTATATTAGTAAATTATGTTCGATAAAAATTGCTCATTGGTCAATAAATGATCAGATTGTAATAAAAAGAAACCTCACACAAAGTTTGTTAAAAAAATTAATTGCTATGGAAATAATTTAAAATTAAATATTAAATAAATAATAATATTCTATATTATTACCTAGCTCATGATAATATAGCAAAAAATAAACAATCATCAATTATCTTGAATTTCTATTTAAAACTTCTACTTTTAATATTGATCACACTTTCACTTAGGGTGCCAGTTTATCAGCCGAGTGTGGGTGTGGGTTACACGAACAAAATTTACCCCAGAAAACGTCAGAGTAGCCAATTGTTCGGAGAGTTCAAAAATATATTACGTATAATGTATTCGAATGTGTTGCAGATTTTTACAAAGACGTCACCCTTAAATGATCTTTTCGTATGTCCCTAAACTTCATCTGTTTCAAAAAAATAATACTGCCCAAATGTTTGTGGTTAAACAGTCCCCAATATTTTTAATTCATTTGTATGCATTTTTCCATCGAATTGTGAGATACATTATAAATAATTTGTTAAAAAGATAAGCAAATTTTTACTACATCTCACCTGTTGTTACAGTAAAGATCGCGTAATTACAATCAATAGAAATATTCAATACTATTACTTGTTTTGTGACATTTAAGGTACTAAAAAAGCCCTCCAGTTGGTTTTGAGGGTTAATTAACAGTATTAAGATTATCCCTTTAGTAAAATGCCAATTTAATCCAACCTGAATTTTTCGACCACGTGTCGAAATTTATCTATTTATCTAATTAATCCTATTAAGTCGGTAAATAAATCAACCGATATATAATTTTCCAACATACACGTTGTTCGAATTATATATAACTATTCCAATATTAAATATGCACGACTAAAAATCCAAAGTTGAACTTCTAAATGGCATAAACGAAGGGAAACTTCTTAACAGGTACAAAGTAATTGACAAAAAGAATAGTCTCAGTCGCCATTGGACTTTTAACCTACTTAAGGTATGACGTATTCGGGAAAAAATGAACGCTCATTATTATGGATATTAGTTACAAAACCACCGGGAATAACTTCTAGTTAATATAATGATAATAACCATACGATTTTATTAATTAGATTCTATTAATAAAAAAAACAAAATTAAAGCATTGGCGAGATCTATAATCGATCGTAATGATTGACCATTTCAGCTGATGGATGCGAGAGGGCGCTAAGAGTAACAAAGAACAATAAAATGTATTAATCGAATACTACAAACAGAGATTGAAAATTATGTTTGTAACAAGGCATCTTTTCGAGCGTCTCTAGTCTTTATCTGTTTCAAAAAAATAATCCTGCCCAAATGATTGTGGTTACACAGTTTCCAATATTTTTAATTCATTTATATGCATTACTCTATCGGATTGTGGAACAACATCGGTATTTTTTAAAAAGATAAGCAAATTTTCACTATATTTCACATGCTATTAAAGAAAAGATGGCGGAATCAGAATCAATAGAAATATTTAATACTATTACATATCTTGCAAGAATTAATAAGCAAACAAGATTATGTCGAATCTTTATTTACAAGTTCTACTTTTAATAATAATCTTTCTTTAATTTAGGGTGCCAGTTAATCAGTCGAGTGTGGGTGTGAGTTACACGAACGAAATTGACTCAAACCAAATTAAATTATTGGGAAAATTTAAAAATATTTTACGTATAATATATTTGAGCGTGCAGTAACGTGTTGCAGGTTTTTATGAAGACATCACCCTTAAACGACCTCTCCGGGCCTCTCTAGACTTCACCTGTTTTAAAAAAATAATCCCACCGAAATGTTTGTGGTCAAACAGTTCCCAATATTTTTAATATATTATACAATACTTATGAGCATTATTTTAACAAATTGTAAAATATAAAACGCTGGCAATTTATTAAAAAGAGAAACAAAAAATTAGTTAAATTTCGCCTTTGATAGAAAAAAATGGCGGACTGAGAATATAACTCTTAATTTCTCCGAGAGATGGTGCCAGTTGTTAATTCTCGCTTCTCACCAAATTATTATTTTAATACAATAATGGAATTATTGGAATTAATTAATGGAATCCTTTTAAAATTTTCTAATACATGTCAATACTTCCTTAATTATTTATATTGGACAAAATATTAGCATATTCATGAAGTTGAGACGTTATATACGTAGAAGACTACAAGATGTGAAAAATTTTAAATATTCCAGATCTTTGGACGTGATTTACTGCCTTTTCTTCATCTTCCTTCTTCCTTCCTTCCAAGACCGTCCCCCTCCGAATTTCCCTTTTTATTTCAAGGCACAAGGGTGTCGATATTGTCGAAATCCAACGGAACGTATAAAGGAACCTCGTAAACTTCTTGCAGAGCTTCAGCTTACATCCTTTCTGTACGGTTCGGGTGGTCTTTGTGTCGTTCCCGTTCAGAAGCTTTTCCTCGCTAAAGAGAACGACAGTTTATGAGCCGAGGTGGATGGGGGGAGTTGCGGTATTAAAAATTGCGAAAATATCAAGCGTTCAGCGTAAATATCGACCTGCGTTATCTTAACGCGTTCTTTTTATTCTCGGCTTTGTGTGTTAAGTCGGGCGTATTCTTTCTCAAACTCGGTCCACCCCTCAAAGCTAATAAACGATCTGGCGCAACGACGAAAGACCAATAAAATTAGGGAGAATTTATAAGCGATAAAATTTAGGGACTTTTAGTGCTTACATATGTGCCTTCTATTCCTCCCCTCTGTCATTTTACATCTTTCGTGTGCGTGATGGCGTTGGATCAAAGACAGTAATGGTGCTTTGTTCTGGTTCTTTTGTCGGGTTTTTTTTTATTGACGAAATTTATGCTATCCATTGTCTTTGCAGTGAAAATAAATTCGAAAATGAACATAAAAAGGACACTAAAAATATGATTCTGTTAATTGACAGCTGATATAAATAGAACAGGAACCATAAATTAAAATATTTGCGGTCTATTTTGTCAAAAGAACCTGCGAAAGTAGCTATAAGTAACAATAATCGAGAAAGGTATAAAAAACAAAAACCCTTACCACAATATATGTGTCGTGGATACGTATTTTAACAACTAAGTTGTAATCATCAGCAGAAATTAAACACAATGTTATACATTGGCGTGCAATAAAGCTACACAGAATAAATCCCAAAACGCTTTACTTTGACAGCAGAAACACGTTAGTGTTTCTGCGATCAAACACTATAGTACTGGTGTGGTTTAAAATAATTTTATATGAATTCGTGTAATAATTTCTTTATGATGAGTTAGAAAAAGGACTTTTTCAACAAGACAGCGCCTCGCTGCGCGAAGAATATTACCATTTTCATGAGTTTTATGTGGATCGTATTAAACTGGCCAATAAATTTTAACTTTTATTGTAAGGGAAAAGAAACTATTGTAAAATAAGAATTTTTCTCTTTTCTTTATTGAATTCATTTTCGATATATTTTACTATTTTATTTCCGTAAAGGAAAGAAAGCTGCTGCGGCTCACAAAAAGATATGTGAAGTTTATGGTGCTAATTGCTTAACAGCGCGCACGTGTCAGAATTGGTTAAAAAATTCCGTTCTGGAGATTTTTCCCTCAAAGATGAGCAACGTTCTGGTCGGCCTACTTGAGTTGATGATGACCAAATCAAAGTCATAATTGAAGAGGATCGTCATATAACTGTTCGAGAGGTTGCGGAGAGGCTACATGTATCGCACACAATAATTGAAAAACATTTAAAATGTCTTGAGCTAGTTAAGAAGCTTGATATTTGGATACCTCACGAATTGAAAGAAATTCATTTAACACAAAGAATCAACTTTTGCGATATGCACCTTAGACGAAATGAAATCGACCCTTTCTTAAAAAGAATCATCACTGGTGATGAAAAATGGGTCCTGTACAGTAACATAGTTCGAAAACGATCATGGAGCAAACACGATAAACCAGCTCAAACCACATCGCAAGCTGATTTGCATCCAAAAAAGATTATGCTGTCAGTTTGGTGGGATTACAAAGGTGTTGGGTTTTTTGAGCTGCTTCCAAGGAACCAAACTATCAATTCTGAGGTTTACTGTCAACAATTAATAAAACTGGATGAAGCAATCAAAGAAAAACGGCCAGAATTGTCAAATCGGAAAAGTGTAGTTTTCCACCAAGATAATGCAAGGCCTCACACATCTTTGGCAAGTCGTGGGAAACTATTGGAGCTTGGCTGGGAAGTGATGCCACATCCCCCATACAGCCCTGATCTAGCACCACCTGATTATCATTTATTTCGAAGTTTGCAGAATTCTTTGAATGGTAAAACTTTCACAAATGACGATGACCTTCACTCGCACCTGGTTCAGTTTTTTGTTGATAAGGACCAGAAATTTTATGAGCGCGGAATCATGCAGCTGAAAGAAAGATGTCAAAAGGTCATTGAGCAAAATGGAAAATATATAATTGATTAAAAACTATTCTTTGTTTAAAAAAAAAAGTGTTTTATTTTATACAACAGAACCGAAAGTACTTTGTTGCCAGCCCAATATATTTCCCTTCAATTTTTACATTTATAATCACGTTTATATATTTTAATTTTTATTATATTTCCACCTCATTTGTTACTTATTTGATACTATTATTTACAAGATGAAATATTTCTCATCACTTTTTGTAAGTTAAAAACTTACGAAATGATCAAATAGTTACAGCATTAAATACGTAAAAAAGGCAAAATAAAAATAAACCGAAAATGGAATTTTTCGGTTCTCGTTTATAAATATGCAAACAAATTTTATTAACGCTAAAAAAAGCCAACGTAAAAGATGTGCATACCCTACATCAAAGAATGTATCCGATATAAGTGGCCATCTAGGATTTAACAAGAATTTTCGTCCAAAAATTGTTATAAAATGAAAACAAACTTATGAATTTATTAATACAACGAACGAACGAACCAGTCGTGTTTTATTTTTTTTTCCATTTCGATATTTTTTTTACATTTTATTGCAGAATTTTTTCTATTTTTGGATCACCGTAAAGTAACAAGCAATGAATAAATTACAACCTCCTATTGTACCCGAAACTTCACGTTCCAAGCATTTGTTTTGATTATTCTGATTATACTATATATATATATATATATATATATATATATATATATATATATATATATATATATATATATATATATATGATGAAAATAGTATAATTAATTACACAATGGTGCTGATCATTTTAAAAACATATGTATAGCATGTGTCTCGCATATTCATTTATGGAAAAATGAAAATTCATGGTAGTGTGCCAAGAAAATTTTAAAATAGACGTCTTTTTTTAAATTGTGAAATGTAAAAGTGTTGCGATGTGAAAATTACGAAAAGATTCTCTTTATTTCTTCATTAAGTTATCGTTAAGAAATATTAAACATAACACTGTTTTGTTACAATGTTTCCTAGTGTAACTTACTACATTGTTAAGTGCTACAATTTTTTGTATATTATGTATTACAATATCAATAATTAATAAATAATAGAGGTTACTTTACCCTAAAACTATGTAAAATATTCTTATTTTACCGATGCAGAAAGGCCATATACGAGGGAGCGTTTTTATATTCGCAGAATGGGGGACAAAGGGTGGAAATAAAAAAACCAAATTTTTTTTTTTTCAATATATTCACCTGCAAGACGGATACATTTTTCACATCTTTCAATTAATTTATTTATACCCTCATAAAAAAATGATTTCTCTTTATCTGCAAAATACGCCGAAACTGCCTCCTTGACTTCATCATCGGCAGTAAATTTTTTACCCCGCAGCTCTTTTTTCATTTTCGGAAACAGGTAATAATCACTCGGGGCCAGGTCTGGGCTGTAGGGTGGGTGATTCACAATTTCGAAGCCCACCTTATGCAGGGCAGCTAACGCAACGCGGCTCTTGTGGACGGGCGCGTTGTCGTGCAAAAGGAGAACACCTTTTGTCAATTTTTCCCGTCTTTTCTCTTTAATGGCTTCTTTGAGTCGCTCTAATATTGAAGCGTAATATTCTCCGGTTATAGAAACACCTTTATCTTTATAATCAATCAACAATATTCCTTCCGAGTCCCAAAATACCGTTGCCATGAGTTTCCCAGCTGATTGTGACACTTTAAATTTCTTGGGAGTGCTGTGCCCTTTTTATGCCACTGCATGGAGTCTTGTTTGGACTCAGGTTCATAATGATGAACCCAAGTTTCGTCTCCAGTAACAATTCCACTCAATACACCATCCTTGTCTTCATTACAGAGGTCCAAAAATGCACGCGAACACTCTACGCGCTGTTATTTTTGCGGCAGCGTGAGCATTCTCGGCACCCATCTTGCGCTGACCTTAGACATGCCGAGATGATCGTGTAGGATTTTAAAAATTGTTGTATCGGATACTCCAACCATTTCTGCGAGTTGTTTCTTCTTTAGTCGAGCATCTTCGAGTACAATTTGTTCAACTTTTTGGATAAGTGCTGGCGTGGTCACCTCAATGCTCCTGCCCGGCCTCGGGTCGTCTTCAAGGGATTCCCTTCCTTGTCTAAATAAACTATGCCACTTGTACACCATGGTTTTTCCTGGACAAGAGTCGCCGTAAACCAATGACATCTCATTCATTATGGTCGCGACTGATTTTCCTTGCCTGGTAAGGAACTTTATAACGGCACGATATTCGATTTTTTCCATATTTCACTTTTCACTCCTGATTATGTTACTTGGTTGACGATAGCTCAAAGACTAACTGTCTAATAACAATGAAACTTCGTATTTATACTAATCATGAGACGCTGCACGGGCCACGCCCCCAATGCGCCTACTCACCCCTCTACAACCCCTCATTCCGCGAATATAAAAACGCTCCCTCGTACTTTTCTGCCTTGTGATTTCATCATTCTTTTTAAACGACTTCTAGGGAATTTAATACTGCGGCAGCTTTCAAGACTATTTTGTACAGAAACGCCAAACTCTTTGAAACCCCAGCTACTAGCTACTTAGAGCCCTAGAAGTGGATCATAGAATCTTTGACAGGTAAAGAATACGGGCTTGGGATATAGCTTTCAATCATAGTTAATAGAGGCAAACTATGGACCAAATATAAGGAGTTATAAGAAGAGTATGTTGAAAAACAAAATAATTTTTTTACCTAAAACTTTGTGTTTTTTTGTTTCGTTTGATTAATTATTGATCTGACCCCGTATCAATTCTGAAAATGTGAAAATAGTTTCCGAATTCTTAGCAAATATCTCTGCAAGGTGTGGAGAAATATGTTTATATTTATATTCATTTGTTTCTTCATGTTACATATATTTTTCGAAGTTGTTACTAATATTTCTATAATTTTCAGTAAAAGAAATCTTTATTTTTACCATTGTTACAGTAGCATTATTTAATGTAACTAAATCTTTAAATAAAAATAAAATCGTGATTACAAAATCACCAAAACATACACAAACGTTCTTATTGTATAATCACCATCCTGATGAACTTACAGAATGGACAGACCCATACAGTCACCTATCGAAATAAACTTCATTGGCATCGTGTCAGGACATATCCGCCTTTACTTCTTAACTAACATCGGAGATTATATAAATTGTTCAATTTATTATATACAAAGGAGTACAAGACAATTGCCACATGAACCGTGGCAGTGATGGAACTGTAAAATTAAACGATTTAAAAATAACTTTGGGCCATTTGTTCTACCGCCGAAAGAATCAAGGTCGATCTCGTTGAGTTCTAGTTTAAGGTTGGCGCATTTTTTTTTTAAATTTCGAGATGCCAATCACGCACGTGTCCAACGTTACCGGATAGTTCGAATATTAAATTATTTTTTTTTAAATTTTGTATAAGTTTTACGCGGATTTTAAATCGATAATTTTAAAAGAAATCCAGAATGAATATAACAGTGTTTCTGTTCCACTTTTACGGGCGCGAACACGGAAAATAATGGTCCTCTAAATATACACGTCAAGTATTGGGTTGGCAATTAAGTACTTTCGGTTTTGTACTATAAAATAAAACACTTTTTTTTAAACAAAGAATAGTTTTTAATCAATTATATATTTTCCATTTTGCTCAATGACCTTTTGCCATCTTTCTTTCAGCTGCATGATTCCGCGCTCATAAAATTTCTGGTCCTTGTCAGCAAAAAAGTGAACCAGGTGCAAGTGAAGGTCATCGTCATTTGTGAAAGTTTTACCATTAAAGAATTCTGCAAACTTCGAAATAAATGGTAATCAGATGCTGCTAGATCAGGGCTGTATGGTGGATGTGGCATCACTTCCCAGCCAAGCTCCAATAGTTTCCCACGAGTTGCCAAAGATGTGTGAGGCCTTGCATTATCTTGGCGGAAAACTACACCTTTCCGATTTGACAATTCTGGCCGTTTTTCTTTGATTGCTTCATCTAGTTTTATTAATTGTTGACAGTAAACATCAGAATTGATCGTTTGGTTTCTTGGAAGCAGCTGAAAAAACACAACACCTTTGTAATCCCACCAAACTGACAGCATCATCTTTTTTGGATGCAATTCAGCTTTCGATGTGGTTTGGGCTGGTTTATCGTGTTTGCCCCATGATCGTTTTCGAACTATGTTACTGTACAGAACTCATTTTTCATCACCAGTGGTGATTCTTTTTAAGAAAGGATCAGTTTCATTTCGTCTAAGGTGCATATCGCAAAAGTTGATTCTTTGTGTTAAATGAATTTCTTTCAATTCGTGAGGTATCCAAATATCAAGCTTCTTAACTAGCCCAAGACATTTTAAATGCTTTTCAATTGTTGTGTGCGATACATGTAGCCTCTCCGCAACCTCTCGAACAGTTATATGACGATCCTCTTCAATTATGACTTTGATTTGGTCATCATCAACTTCAGTAGGCCGACCAGAACGTTGCTAATCTTTGAGGGAAAAATCTCCAGAACGGAATTTTTTATACCAATTCTGACACGTGCGCTCTGTTAAGCAATTAGCACCATAAACTTCACATATCTTTTTGTGAGCCGCAGCAGCTTTCTTTGCTTTACGGAAATAAAATAGCAAAACATGTCGAAAATGTTCGTTTCTGCACTCCATTTAAAATTAACCCACAACTAATAGCTTTAATAAAAATCACGCACTACTTGCTTCTGAAGTTACGTCAGTGTGACTAGTATCACGCGACAAACGGTAAAGTACAGCACTAAAATACGTTATACAAAAAATAAAGCGACGCTCTCTATCAGTAAAAACCGAAAGTACTTAGGTGCCAACCCAATAAATTAACCCGCCTTAGGGGAGCTGATGGACCAAGTTCCACAAAAAGTACACGACTTCAGAAACTTCTGAACATTCATTCTACATTCAGGGTCTGTACGCTTTTATGTATAAGAGAACAAAAACAAGATAATTAACTTGATAATTGGTTAATTAATCGTTTAAAAATACGATAAACAAAATGTAGAATAAATATACGAGAATCTGTACGAAAAAGGATTCTTAAACTTTGGTTTTTACAATAATATTTTTGTAGATTAAAAAAAGTCTTTTTTTTGTCAAAACACGTGTATTTAAAAAACATGTTGACAATGTTTGAAAGCTTTATTAAAAACAAAATTAGTTGTGTACCTCCGAAGATGTTTGGTACATAAATAAATTCGGCTTCCTATTGTTTAATTCGATAAAGTAAGTTACGAAACACGATTCATTGTTAAAAGAGATAGTTGTAATAATCTATATTTATTTACGATACGAGAAAAATCATCCGATGTTAGAAATATCTGTTTTAACACGCCTTCCCGAATTTTTTCGCATAAATAAATAATTGATAAGATTGCCGTTGAAACGTGCGTTTGATTTAATTTGTTTGAGTTGTCGAATAATGGATTTTATTTATTTTATTATTAAAAGTTGTATTTACTTTGTTGCTAATTTTAGATTGTTTTTTTTTCTTTAATAAAATCTGGCCTACACTCATAAAAATATTTGAAGCTTTAGTCAGCGGTTTATCTAAATTCTCATACTGTACGATGCGTTTGAAAAAGTGCTAATTCTAATTTTTACCGCTTTTTACTTTGCAAAAATTTTTTTAAAAAATTTTCTACTTTACGTGTAAGATTCGAACTCACTATTCGACGCTTACCAGGCATATGCCTTAGTATTAGACTACAGAGAACGATTATATTTAAGTCTACTACGAGGGTCGCCGTTTATATTTCGGGAATAGCAAACAAAAAAAATTTTTATTATCGAAAATAGTTTTATTGCTTTTCAAAATATTTTCCTTGAAAATCAATTGCATTCTTTTAAACCAATTCGCAAAGCATTGCTGCCGCTGTGAAGTCGGTATCTCCAAAATATGAGTTTTGAATGCTTCAACTGCCTCTTCCTGCGTAGAAAACCGATGACCACGAATTTTATTCTTCGCGTGTGGGAACAAAAAGAAATCACAGGGTGCTAGATCAGGGTTGTACGGCGGATGGCTCATCAATTCAATGTTTTGCCCAGTCAAATATTTAATTGTTTGAATCGACATGTGAAAGCTCGCATTGTCATAGTGGAGACTGATCTGTCGTTTTCGGTTTGTTTTCCTTATTTCTTCGAAAGCTTTTGGCAAACATATAGTTGTGTACCATTCGGAATTGACCGTTCTACAACTCTCTAAAGGTACGGTTGCAACGTGACCGATTTTTCTGAAAAAACAGGCGACCATTTGTTTTGATGTGCTCCGAGCGCGAACAACTTTTTTTGTTGGTTCTGGCTCATCTTGGAATATCCACACAGTCGACTGCTGTTTACTACCGGGCTCATACGTATAGATCCAAGATTCATCACCTGTGACGACTTTGTAAACGTTCTTTGAAGCACCGCCATTGTATTTTTTGTGCATATTTTGGCACCAATCGACGCCAGTCCTCTTTTAAGCGGTTATCAAAGTATGTGGTACCCAACATGAACATAGGTTCTTAACGGCTAAATGTTCATTCAGGATCTTATGCACGCTGGGTTACTAATACCTAGAGATGCCTCGATCACACGGTATGTCACATAACGGTCAATTCAGATACTGCATTAATGTTTTCCGACACAACAACATTTGTGGGACACGAAATTCATTGTTATTTAAGTCTACTAACATGCTATAAATTCCATCCTTGCTATTAATTGCAGAAAATTAATCAAAAATTCTCCGCTTTTGGATACGACTCTGTACCTGTCGTTTTCTAGACGAATGCTCGACCAATTAAGGCAGCATAAACAGGACAGTTTTGAGTCTCTTAACATGCCATAAATCACATCATGGAACAGATCTAATTGTAATACCGCACTGTTAGGTTTTGATGCTTATAATTACATATAAATATATAATTAAGCGCTTCGCGATGGAAAATTAATGAAAATAACATTTCTGCTCTTCCATCGTTGCTACTAATCGCAGAAAATTAAAAATTCTCCACTTTTGGATAGGACTCTGTACCTGTCGTTTTCTAGACGAATGCTCGACCAATTGAGCCACCAAAACAGGACAGTTTTACTGTATTACAGATGCAAGATGCATAGTCAAAAATACATAAGAACATAAATAACAGTGTTGCTACGAGGGAGCGTTTCTATATTCGCGGAATGAGCGGGTTGTAGAGGGGTGAGTAGGCGCATTGGGAACGTGGCCTGTGCAGCGACTCATGATTAGTATAAATACGAAGTTTCATTGTTACTAGACAGTTAGTCTTTGAGCTATCGTCAACCAAGTAACATAATCAGGAGTGAAAAGTGAAATATGGAAAAAATCGAATATCGTGCCGTTATAAAGTTCCTTACCAGGCAAGGAAAATCAGTGGCCTGTGCAGCGACTCATGATTAGTATAAATACGAAGTTTCATTGTTATTAGACAGTTAGTCTTTGAGCTATCGTCAACCAAGTAACATAATCAGGAGTGAAAAGTGAAATATGGAAAAAATCGAATATCGTGCCGTTATAAAGTTCCTTACCAGGCAAGGAAAATCAGTGGCGACCATAATGAATGAGATGTCATTGGTTTACGGCGACTCTTGTCCAGGAAAAACCATGGTGTACAAGTGGTATAGTTTATTTAAACAAGGAAGGGAATCCCTTGAAGACGACCCGAGGCCGGGCAGGAGCATGGAGGTGACCACGCCAGCACTTATCCAAAAAGTTGAACAAATTGTACTCGAAGATGCTCGACTAAAGAAGAAACAACTCGCAGAAATGGTTGGAGTATCCGATACAACAATTTTTAAAATCCTACACGATCATCTCGGCATGTCTAAGGTCAGCGCAAGATGGGTGCCGAGAATGCTCACGCCGCCGCAAAAACAACAGCGCGTAGAGTGTTCGCGTGCATTTTTGGACCTCTGTAATGAAGACAAGGATGGTGTATTGAGTGGAATTGTTACTGGAGACGAAACTTGGGTTCATCATTATGAACCTGAGTCCAAACAAGACTCCATGCAGTGGCATAAAAAGGGCACAGCACCTCCCAAGAAATTTAAAGTGTCACAATCAGCTGGGAAACTCATGGCAACGGTATTTTGGGACTCGGAAGGAATGTTGTTGATTGATTATAAAGATAAAGGTGTTTCTATAACCGGAGAATATTACGCTTCAATATTAGAGCGACTAAAAGAAGCCATTAAAGAGAAAAGACGGGGAAAATTGACAAAAGCTGTTCTGCTTTTGCACGACAACGCGCCCGTCCACAAGAGCCGCGTTGCGTTAGCTGCCCTGCATAAGGTGGGCTTCGAAATTGTGAATCACCCACCCTACAGCCCAGACCTGGCCCCGAGTGATTATTACCTGTTTCCGAAATTGAAAAAAGAGCTGCGGGGTAAAAAATTTACTGCCGATGATGAAGTCAAGGAGGCAGTTTCGGCGTATTTTGCAGATAAAGAGAAATCATTTTTTATGAGGGTATAAATAAATTAATTGAAAGATGCGAAAAATGTATCCGTCTTGCAGGTGAATATATTGAAAAAGAAAAATAATTTGGTTTTTTTATTTCCACCCCTTGTCCCCCATTCCGCGAATATAAAAACGCTCCCTCGTACATCCACATTATAGTACCAATAACGCACCGTCTAATTTTCATCTGTTTGGTCCACTCGAAGAGTTTTTACGCGACAACGAGTTCGAAGACAACGAAGCAGTTAAGAAAGACATCCATTTACAAGCAAGTCCATCAGCAAGGTCGAGAATTTTTTTGTAATCAGATTTAAAAAGCTTCCAAAGTACATAAAGGACCCGTGAAAAAGATTACGAAATTAAATATTGTTGCGTGACTGAATTAATAAATATTTACATTAATTTTCTTGAAATTAAAACTTATTTACTTTCTGTCAAACACAAAGTAATCGTCCCACTACAATAACAGAAAAACAAGTACTTAAAAAGATTTCTAAGTGTTTTATTTGGTTTATGTAGCTGTAAACACTATCATTGCACATCCTCTAAAGTAATTATTTACATCCACTTATTAATTATACACAATATTTTTAAACTATTGTTTTAGGAGCGGTAAACACATCTAGAAATAACTAATCCCCATTATTTATAAGGCGATAAATTTAATTGATTGATTGCGATTCAGATAAAATTGTTTTTAACGGGCTTGCGTATTTTGTTACGTGTACCTTGGGCAGTTTATTAGGTCACAAACACAGTGGATATTTGCTAATTTTAATTACGTTCATTGTGAGGATCACAAATATTATTTAAGTTAGGAGGTTTCACTATTTGCTCGGGGAAACGTTAAAAACAAGTCAGTAAGTTAGTTGGGATTAACCTAGATATGTCCGAATTGTTTCCATCAAATTGCTTATTGTTGTAGATGGTTGGAATAATAGGGAAATTGCTTCTTTTAATGAAAAACAAGAACATAATTCAAAGTTGCGAATAAAAAAATTTTTTTTAAAGATCGTAATGTACCGGCTGACCCAAATTTAATGTTACAATCTTCCTTGTTTGCGGAAGTATAGAATCGGGAAATGTATCGTTATAACGGGTGATTCATTTCGATGTACTTCTTCTCGATAATAAAAAATAAATAAAAACTTCAATTCTATCGGGTGTTCTTTATCATCATA
This sequence comes from Dermolepida albohirtum, assembly GCA_031893035.1. Lineage (NCBI taxonomy): Eukaryota > Metazoa > Arthropoda > Insecta > Coleoptera > Scarabaeidae > Dermolepida > Dermolepida albohirtum. The sequence continues at coordinate 87,863 of JAVIWB010006886.1, read as the reverse complement.
CAAAAGAACTATTCTTGACATTTACTTTTTAAAAATTATTTCCGTCAAATGTTGGCCATAACTGCGCCTAACATACAAAGGGTACTAGGAAAGTTTTGCTTACTTAATTTTTTCAAAGTAATTTCCTCTACACTCAATACCTCTCCATCCTCCGCAACCAATCTTTAAACCAGTTTTGACAAGTTTCACTAGGGAGTAAAGCACACTCGTTGTCCCAAACCCGCAGCAAGTCCTCATCACTGGAAAACCGCCTCCCGTTTAGCTTCATTTTCACATGCGGGAACAGTGCAAAGTCGCAGGGAGCAAGATCTGGACTGTAGGGAGGGTGCTCGAGATGTTTCAATCCTGTCGTGGTCAAATATTCGGTGCAGGCTTTGGCGCGCTGAGCTGGAGCATTATCGTAATGGAGGAAACCAGGTGTCCATTCTTGACTTTGGCCGCAGGTTCTTCATAGATCCAACGATTTTAGGTAGGCACCGTTCAGTATACCACTTAGCTGTGACTGTCTTCTGTGCGTCCAAAACGACGCGTTCTACGATTCCACTCGATTTGAAAAATACAATCTTTGCAGATCTTGATTTTTTGACAACTACGAGTGTGTCATCATCATTAAAGACCCAAACTTTGTTTTGAGCTTTGGCCGGCACATCGTAATACTTGGCTGTACTATGCCAAGTCTCGTCACCTGTCACGATGTTGTTCACATACCGAGATTGTCCCTTATTAAACTTTTTTAGCATCTCCCGGCACCAAGTCACACGTCGTGTTATCTGCTCTTCAGTCAGTCGATGCGGCACCCAGAGAGAAAAAAGTTTCTTCACGTGCAAATGATCATGAAGAATGGAACGAATTGCTAGTGCATTTAGGCCTGAAGTACCCTCTATCTGTTGGTAGGTCACTCGCCTGTCCCCGCCAAGCATTTTCATCACAGTAGTAACGTTTCCCTCCGTAACTGGCGTTCGTGGCTTTCTTGGCCTCTCAGCATCCTCCACAGTTAAATTTCCCTTTTGGAATTCTCTATACCACCTGAATATCGTTGTGCGATGTGGACAAACCTCACCTAGTTCAAGAGTGATTTCTTCGAAGCACTGGTCTATGTTTAAACCACGTACGAAATTATAACGCAAAACTTCCCTTATCTCATTTCGTGACCACGATGCCATCGCAAACACTTTACACTCTCATTGCTAAAGAATAATTAAGCTCATCGACATGGGGCGGCAGCTACTGTGCACGTATGAACATGTCTCAACATGCAGCAACAAGCGGCTTCCTGCGATTCATTGTTGCGTCATATTACAAAACTTTCCTAGTACCCTTTGTATTTTTTTTCTTTTTAAATATTTTATTAATGCCATTTACAGGTTTTGTAAATTTCACCATTTTTTGAAGTAATTTCAACTTCCCTTTATTATCAACGGCAATTCAATTTTCTCTTTCTTTCCGACACAGCTTTATTTTAACTCGATTTGCGTATTTCAATTTAGTCCGTTTTAATTTTAATTTAATCGAAGGTTTCCCCGAAGAACACAGAAAATTTTCCCTGCAGATGACATGTACGTCATCGACAACCCGTCCAGCAGCTTCCTGGAATTTCGTTAATCGTAAATATAATAATTACTAATCTGGGCATATTTCATATACATTTTCCAATAAATTGACAGACAATTTATGTAAGAGACAGGCGATGGCTTGTATGTAATCCTTGTTTGCAAGTGACAAGCTAGACAACCATTAACATAAATGGACCGGTTATCAAAGCCCCTTTTATGCACACAATATATACGGAAAAGTATCGACATCAGAGCCCGATCTTTTACGATGGTAACAACATCGCGTTCTGTTTAAGAGAACGCCGGATCTCTTGTTAGAAAGTCTCTATTTTTAACGACTTAGTTTACCGACCTTCTAACTCCTACAGCATGTTTTCATCAGTTCGTGGTTATTATTCACATATGTATTAATGTTTGTACATATTATTAGAATATTTTTTTCTCGCACGATCAGAATATATGCTCAAAGAGACATACTAATTGTTAAATGAATTTAATTTATTTTTTACCCCCCGCTTCTTTGCTTCAGCTATATGTATATACAGGGTTTTTTAATAAGGATATATCAATTCTGTATCTAAATAAAACACAGAATAATTGTGATATTGGGCTGAAATTTATTTCAAGTGCAGTATACATGTTATGTTTAACTATGGAATTCGATCACGCTAATATGACCACCGCGAGCATGTTTGCAGCGATCGATTCTTTGGAGAAAATTTTCCACCAATCTTTCACACATATCGGCCTAGTTTTCCCACGTGTTGTGTAAAGGTTAGTCATTATCACGTGTCAAACTCTCTATCCAAAACTACTCAACAGTAAACACACCGCACCAATAAGGCTGAAAATTCCTATGAAACCCCTTCTCGAATTAAAAAAACTCAGTTTCAGTGCATCAATGAGAAGACCAAAGCAGCTCAAAGAATACGCTTTGTAAAAGTAATCGAAACATCGGTAGATAAAGTAGCACTACCAGACACGCAGCTCCAGCCCAGAAGCTCAGAAGAATATATGAATAACAACCGTGAATGTCTCCAATCAAGATTAATTATTTTGTTCTTTGGTCGGGGATCGGAAAACACAACATCTTCCTCACTACAATGAAAACATAATCATCTTCTAATGAATATCTTCTTTCGATGACGTTTAAGATGAATCTCCAGGTTAGAGCTAAGATGGTTTTCGTACCACATTGTTGTAAAACAACCTACATACTTCTCATCGCCAGTTATTAGTTGCTTTAAAAAAGAATCGTTTTCCTCGCATTTAAGGAGCATGTCGCAGCGAGATCTTTATACGCATCAACTGAACTTGCGAAACAGAACTGTTCTGGAAACTGTACAGCATATTAGGCAAAAGGGTCTCTCACTTTCCTATATCATTGAATATTTTATTGATCTTACCCTTGACAGGTGATACACCGTTTTCTTTTGTTATCCAGACTGTAACGCATTATACGCGCTAATTGGTTGGCAATTTCGCGTTCGATATTGTCCCTGAGCACCTCTAACATTGTTGGCTTGTTGGCACAAATCAACGACTTAACGTAACTCCATAAAAAGAAATCCAACAGCGTTAAATTGCGGCGAAGTGGCCATTCGCCCGGACCATTTCTCGAGATTACACGGTTACCGAACTTCCCCTTCAATAATCAATTGTTTGACCAGCTGTGTGGCATGTGGTACTATCTTGTTGGAACCACGTATCACTGATGTCAAGTCCATCCAATTCTTGTCAAAAATAGTCTTCCAACATAGCACGATAGCGAACTCCTTTGACCGTGACATTGCGATCATTTTCATCGACGAAAAAATATGGTCCAATCCGGCACGAAATCCACACAACACAATCACTTTTTGTTGTTGTAATGGAGCCTCCTGAAGCATATGTGGGTTTGTTGCTGTCCAATAACGCATATTTGGCTTGGCAAAGATATTAAGCCAAAAATGAGTTTCATCGCTGAAGATGATTCTTCGAAGAAATTCAGGATTTCCTTCAAACTTTAGCAGAGTCCAGTCGACGAAGTTTCGACGCTTAAAATGATCAAGGGGCTTCAGTTCTTGAGTTAATATGATTTTGTAAGGATATACGCAAAATTGGCCACAATGCGATTTAAGAGATTCCCAATTCTTGTGATCGGCGTAGAATCGATTGATTTAGCTCATTTTGAACTGAATCACTTGCAGCCGGGATACTTTCTGTACTTTGACCGACGCGTTGTCTCACTGACGCAGTAACATTCAATAGCGAATATTTTGACTCAAATTTATCCACTATAGCATGCACATCCTGTCTGGTGGGACATTTATTACGATCGAAAATTGGTGTAAGCGCTATTAAAGTTGCGACCACCGATCCAGAATTGCGGTAGCCGAAATCTCCCATCTGTATAATAATATGGATTATGTTTTGCCTTTGATCCTCCCACATTAGCCAAAATTTGACTCAGCGTCTTTGTTATCTTAGCGACCTTATTGCTCGATAACCGAATCTGCTCCAGAAAGTTATTTTGCTATTCAGCCTCTATAATTCAGGTTTTGGTAAGTATGGTATCCATCTCTGTCTTTATAGGGATTCTCCTTTTTCTGTTGCCAGGATAAGACCGTGTTCTTCCATACATGAGGTCACTTTTCTCAAGATGTGAGCCACCTCTGCACATTCGTCCCGTCCTGCGCCACCATAACAGTTGCAATTTTGTATGCGTATTCTATAAGGTGAGTATCCTGCGGCGTTTCCATTCGAAAGATCCCACCATAGTGCAGATTCTAGAGATTAGAGTGTAAGATAGAATCCTGCGCAGCTTCCTCTGTTACCTTCTTGCCACATTAATTTTCGTATTCTGTATACGTATTTCGACAACTAAGTTATCATCATCAGCAGGTAATTAAAAAGTGTCGCATCTGGACAACTACGGCGAAAAATACCCATATGAAAACAAACTCCGTACGCGATCTGTACCGTTGAGCACCAGAATGTACACTACCAATTTAGTAATAAGGTAGCATCTTATATTTGTAGAAAAAAGTAGTAGTGCATTTAGTTATCTCTCTATATAATCACCCTGTATATTTGCGACTTTATTTGCAATTTTGGATCGGAAATTTTCCTCAAACGAATTTTGTTTGTGCGAGTATTAAAAACAGCATATGACGTATTAGAGAAATGCTTTTATATAAAATAGAAAACTGTTGATATCATTTGGATTCCTTTTATGTAACGTTGAAAGTGTGTAATTTTACATTTTGGCTGGTACTGAAGTGGTGACATCAGTACACACAATGTAAAACACTTGCATTAGTTTTTTTTTTATAGTAGAGTAAATATAAAAATTTTTTTTCGCAAAAGTTTTTTTTTCTACATTTACAATATATTTCATTATACGCGCTAATTGGTAAGAATTGCTAATAATGTGTTTTGTGAGGTTGGATTGCCTTCGTTTCCAACTAAACAATTTATAATTGAAACGGACTGTGTGTTAGTATACAGGTGCATGGCTTGAGGCCAAATGACTTATTCTAAATCGGTTTTTGACACCGATATGGCTATTCTAATTTTGAAGTGTTTCATCGATTACCAATAATTGTTTCTCTTTTTTTTCTTGTCGCACCGAATAAGGTTTCAACTTTAAATTGAATTTATGTGCGTGTGTGCGCGTTTTTTTTCTATTTGTGTAACTGAGGTGATCTAAACTTCGAAGAATTTATTTGAGCGAAAATAAGATACTAGAAATTACTGCCGGATTCTTTACAACTTTTTAATAGATTCCATTCCTAATTTTTTTCCCCGGCGAAAGATTTTCTTTTTTTTGGCATTCTATTTAATAAACGTAATTATGCCATTAAGATAAAGAGTTCAACGAAATTGCACTTCCATTTTTAAATATTTTTGAGGTTGATGTTCCTATCGGCACGACATTTTTCAAAGATTGTATTAGAACGCGTTAAATTTACACCCATCAATATATAAAGAAAGTATTTGATTTAGAAAAGGGATTTGCACCAGCTTTTTTATAACAATACCATGATGTAAATAACCAAGAATTTAAGGTGAAATTATAATGTAAAAAAAAACACTGCGGGATTCTATAATTTTTATTTTTTTAGTTTATGCATTTCATTCTTGCTTTGCCTTTTTTCTGTGCATATTAATAACGAGGAAACAAATGACATAGATATACAAGGTTTTCCAATAAGAGTGATATGATTTCTTTAAAAAAAAACACACTCATTGTTAAGAAAATTCAAAAGTTTTTTATTTAATGTGAAGTACAATCGATACAATTAAGTTCTAAATAAAACGTCATTCAAATGGCCTCCACGACTTCTTCTGCAGGAACGAATTCGATGAACCCAATTTTCGAGCACTTTTTCCACTAAATCTAGTCGTATGTCATGAATGGCACGTTCAATATTGACTTGTAAAGCTTGAAGAGAGTCTGGCTTATTTCAACAGACCAATGACTTCAAATAACCCCACAAGAAATAGTCTAATGGTGTTAAATCACAACTTCTTGGAGGCCGTTCAATATCACAATTTCTTGAAATAATCGAATCTCCGAATTTTTCTCGCAATAATTCTATTGTTGCATTTGCTGTGTGGCACGTAGCTCCGTCTTGTTGGAACCAAATGTTGTCAAGATCAATTTCTTCCAATGTTGGCCATAAAAAGTTGGTTATCATCAATATATACCGCTCTCCATTGACAGTAATGGTGTTACCACCTTCATTTTGAAAGAAATACGGACCGATGATTCCACCATACCAAAAACCACACCAAACTGTCAATTTAGGTGAATGTAATGGTTTTTCATAAATAATTTGTGGATTTTCTTCGCACCAGAATCGACAGTTTTGTTTATTTACTACACCATCCAGATGAAAGTGAGCCTCATCAGAGAAGATGATTTTCTTAAAAAAATCGTTATCGTTTTCAAGTTTTTCCGAGGCAAAATCAGCAAATTCACGACGTTTAAGGTGGTCCAATGGCTTCAGTTCTTGAGTGCGAACAATTTTATAGGGATGTAAACCCAAATCCTAAAAGATCCTAAATCCTAAAGAAAATGTAACCTCAAAATTTTTAACCATTCGACGAATAGCGAGCACACGATTATTACGACCATAAAATAGCAAAAGTGCATGAAAAGTTGCAATTGGAGAACGATTATTTTGTTAATAAAACTGAATAATTTGTAGACGTTGTTCTTGCGTATATCTCTCCATGATGAAATTGTAAACACTACTGAATACAAAAAAAAGACAAAAAAACCCTTTTCTACAAGGGTTCTCAGTGTACACTGCATGATGACTGTAAGTGCGCTTCAGACTGAGCAAGTTTAAGCATTCCTACATTACCACATCGAGTTTCTTAGTCTGTACGCATATTTCGATAACTAAGTTGTCATCAACGACAGACTATTAATCACAGTGCCCCCAAATTGAGCCGTAGTAAAGTTCTCACAGAAAGAATTCCGCGTATACAATCCGCTAAAACCAAACACACACTCGCTTTCACAAGAAACTTATATAAGTAAATATTTCCTTAAATTTTTCTTATAACTAACACTTGTACTAATGTAGGCATCCGCAATCATTGATTTCAAGTTACATTTCGGTTTAGAAACGCGTTAAAATGTCTTTTAGGAAATTCGAATAATAAAGTCGAAGTAAATCAGAAATCCGGGATTTACGAAATAAATTGCCGAGATTGTAACAAAAAATACATTGGCCAAACAAAACGCTCAATAGGAACCTGGTATAAAAAACACATCTCGTTTAATCGCCCTGAGAAATTCAGTTCAGCGAAACACGTGTTGGAAAGTAATCATATTGTAGCCACGGATTATCTACGTTTAATCAAAAATATAAACAATTACCCTGAATTAGCCAGTAAGGAAAGCATTTTCATTGTGAAAAATAAAAACTGTTTGTTTAATGCTGACAGGGATTCGATACCATATCTTGTACGAATTCCTGGAAGATACGATTGTTAAAAAAGGTCCATAGGTGGTTGTGAGGGCGTACTAAGGAACCCCTTCCCCCCACAATCACTTATGTTTTACTTTTAAAACTAGAAAATATTGATTTATACGTTTCTTATGAAAACAAATGTGTTTTTGGTTTTAGATTTTTTCTGTGTCTATGTTATCGCTGATCTACGTGTGACACTTTGTTTAAATAATCTGCTGATGATGACAATTTAGTTGTCGAAATACTGAGAGTACTAACATTGATGTGACAAGAATTTTTTTTGTGTTTTTCGATTAATTCAATCAACCACAATCTTCAATAGCGTTTATTTTCACGAAGGCAAGAAGTTAATAATGTTTGCTCCTCCTTAGATGATAAAAGGAAATAATCGAGATCACCTCTTGTACTGAAGCTTTTAGGGTTTTAAAATTTATCCGAAATAAAAGCTTTTTTATGTTAGTCTAAGTGTAGCACTACAAACTCATGACAAAACAACAATTTAGACAATAGATAGAAATTAGTTCAATTGCAACAAGAAAACAAAAATATTTCTATCAGCTGGGAAAGCATTTATTATTTTTTCATTTATTCTTTTTCATTTATTATTTTTTTGGGGGGAGAGAGAGTGGTGTAGTACTCATTAATCATCTCTAGAAAAATAAAACTAACACATGAAAGTATTTTGCAGTGATACTGAATACGTTGGAGATTAAAATTTGAAACAACCACATTTGGTAAACAAAAAAAAAGTCTTTTCATTACAATACCTCAGCTCTCCTAATTCATCCGGTTTAAATCTAACTTCTCCTCCTCTTACAACTTGAAAAATTGCTCACTTGAAACACGAGGTAATATCTGAAACTGGTTCTTATTTTGAAACTCACAAATAATCTCATTAAAAAAAATTAAAAAAAAACACTTCACCTTCAACATCTAAATGAAAATATAAAACGATTCTACCTCCCTCTATCGTTGAAACATACAATTATCCGAAAGAACGAAGTTCAAGTTAGTCTCGCCAAGTGTGCAACACTGTTGTCACGGTACGTATATGGACAGAATACTTTTAAAATGGCATACGCCGTTAGATGAACGTTTTTGAATAATTATAAGTGAAAATAAGTCGTGCTAAGTGATTTGTGTTTGTATTAGGATGTGCAAACAATATTAGATGATGTGACAGATGTCAGTAGAAGTGAACAGTGAGAAACAACAACGTGTAATAAGTTCCATGTTAAGAAAGTAGGAATTGCAGAATAATCGGTAAGTGGTTAGACTATTTTTAATTGAGGACTTTTACGTACGAAGTTTATGCTTTGTATCTTGATGAATAAAGAGATCCAGCTTAGGATTGAAGATGCGATTCGTTTGTCTTCAAATATGAAGTTTTTGCCAGAGTAATTATTATTAATTGATGATGTCATGTCGGAATATGTAATGGAATGTTGGTGTCTTTCTCCAATCGCAAGAATTTATTTAATAAAAATAAACGATCAAGCAGTAGTTAAAAGCTAATTCACTAAAAGGATTACGAGAATCTTTTTGAGGAAAAACTTAAATTATGTTCCAATAAATGAAATCCTTATAACAATGCACCGAAATGCAGTTCGTTTATTGTTATAAACTGTCTATTCAAAAAAATATGTCTACCAAATTAAGTAGATCTATTTTATTGCCTTACTTAAGTCATTGTAACCTTCGACTATTTTTAAAATTCAAAGATGTACCGAATGAATAGAAAAAAATTGTAAAACTGACATCTATTGAATTCGAAAACATTACAACGAAACATTGTGGAAAATGAGTTCCAGGCTTGCTTGAGAAATAACATCGCGTTGGTCAATATACAGTCAGAGACTAAAGTTTAAATACACCTCAAAAATTGTATGTTTAAAGAAAAGTAAACGTTTCAGAAAAACTTATAGTATACAACTTTATTTGCCTTATAAATAACAAAGAACGATAACAAACAATTCTTTGTACATTGCAAACATAACAGTAAATCCCACAATAACAACAAAATACAGCGGGCAAAAGTTTAAATACATCTTGCAGAACAAAAAACTCCCTTTCATTTCTCAAAAACAAAGTACAGTTATATTTTATGAATGTACATATGTTTCGATCAAATTCTTTTTTTTAAAGCCTCAACTTGTTATTAGTAGCGGTCTTATTGTCAGCATTGGAAGTTCTATTGAAAATTATGGGCAAAGGTAAAGAAATTGAGTCCAGCGTTAAACATTTAATAACAAAACATTTTAAGGAAGGAAAATCCTATCGAGAAATAGGAAAATTATTAAATGTACCGTTTTCTAGTATTCAAAATATAATTAGAAAATATAAGCAAACTGACTCAGTAGAAAATATGCCAAGAAGCGGTCGACCAAAAAAACTTTCCAGTCGTGATGTTAACCATATCGTAAGAGAAGTGAAAAATAATCCAAGAATAAGTGCTCCAAAACTTGCAGATGATATCGCTAATAACTACAACAAGCATGTGCATCCAAAAACTGTTCAAAGAGTATTGCGAGAAATGGATATAAAAGCAGAGTTCCCCGAAAGAAGCCACTGATAAGTGAGAAAAACAGACTGGAGTTTGCAAATAAGTATAAAAACAAAGACGCTGGGTTTTGGAGAACAGTTCTTTTTACAGACGAGAGCAAATTTAATTTATTTGGAAGCGATGGACGTTCAACAGTCTAGTGCAATCCAAACACTGCCCTTCAAACACAACATTTGAACAAACATGGAGGTGGCAATGTAATGGTTTGGGGAGGGATTGGAGCAGCTGGGGTTGGGAATTTGGAGTTTATTGATGGCATAATGAATCAACATCTTTACAAGAGTATATTGGAAAGAAATTTGCAAGTATCCGTCGACATCTTGGGCCTTGGACCCCGTTGGATCTTTCAACAGGATAACGATCCCAAGCACACCGCACTTTCTGTGAAAGAGTGGTTGCTTTATTATGCTCCCAGGCAGCTCCATAGCCCACCTCAATCACCAGATTTAAATCCAATTGAGCACGTTTGGGATTTAATGAAGCGGAAATTAGCGAAAACTTCAATAACAAGCAAAGAGTCGCTAAAAAAAGCTCTTAAAAAAATCTGGTCTGAAATATCGCCTTCTGAAACAGAAAGCTTGGTACTTTCTAATAAACCACGCCTCTTGCAGGCAGTTATCGATAGCCATGGCGGTCCAACAAAGTATTGAAATGTTTTTCTTTTTTAAATTATCTAAAAAATGGAATAACATTCAAAGATGTAAATATGTTTGTATTTAAACTTTTGTCCAATGAATTTTATGGTATTTTTAAGAATTACCGTTATGTTTGTAATGAAGTCTATATTTTTTGTTATCGTTTTTTTTGTTATTTATGAAGATAAATAAAACTGCATACTATAAGATTTTCTGAAACGTTTACTTTTCTTTAAACATACAATTTTTGAGGTGTATTTAAACTTTAGTCTCTGACTGTATGAATGCCCAAAGAGTATTTTTAAAACCAAAATGAAATCGTTACACACCTTGTATGTTGCGAGTATCTAAAAATAACTAGAAACATTTTTTTCTCCATTATACAAATAAACAATACTTGTTATTAATAAAAAAAAATAGGACAGTATCTATTGAACATCGAAAAATCACTTATCTATATTTTTCATTGTATTATGTAAAGTGACATTGAACGTACTGCAGTGTTCAAACACAAATAAGCAATAAATGTGATAAAAATAATTTATTACGTTATAATACTTGAAAAACAAATTTGTTCGAGCGTTCTGCCACTTTTTCTACTGTTACAAATAATATTTATAACAACCATAAAGTTCTAATTGAGATCTGCTCAAAAATACGATTCGTTTTTAAACATTCGTAATGGTTAGCGTTTAGTGAAAATATTTATCACTGATTGGAAAAGATAGTGGTACGTTAAAACCTAAAATACTAAAACAAATAAAATAATAATTCGATAAATATGTTGATCGAAAGTAATATCATATTGTTTGTAAGGTTTGAATGACAATAAAAAATATTACAATACATGTTTGTAATATTAATTTGTTGTAAATGTCATTTTAAAAAATAAATTTTCATTTAATTTTTATGGTGTGCATATAAAAATGATTGTAGAACTTATTACGTTGTAGCCTCAGTAGCCGTGATCGTCTAGTGGTTAGGACCCTACGTTGTGGCCGTAGTAACCCAGGTTCGAATCCTGGTCACGGCAATGTGCGAACATTGTCACGGTGAGGACTTTTTTTTCGATGAATTTTATTCGAAAATTTAATTTCGTAAATATAACATTTTATATTAAATATATAATAAAAAAAATCATTTTTAATATTATTTAGTACCTATTTCTAGATATAAAAAAGACAATTACAAAAACTACCAAATGCTAAAAAGAAAGTATATATTTTAAGTAGGCTGGTCACATTTTGCAAAATAACAATTCTTAAAAATTATTCGAATTTGAGTTCGAAAACTATCAATTTTATTGCCTTCTAAAAGTCGTGGATCTAATGAAAGAGCGAAGATATGTGATCAAATGGGGTCTTGGAGGTCTTTATCCTGTTGTCGTCGATATCTTTGAATACCAAATCCTATACTCCTGCAACCTAAAATCGAAATGTTAGATAACACCTGCATTATTTGGCCGCACGGTCGGAATTCATTAAATAACTTCTTTGCTATCCTAAATTCTCACAATTCCATAAGTTTTACCATGGAGGTTGAATCAGAAGGTTCCCTTACTTTACTTTTCTTGGTGGATCGTCGTCTGGATGGTTCACTAGGACTTCCACTTGACCGCAAACCCACACACACTGATCGATATCTAGAAAGGGTGTTTACATACCAATCAGTATTGGTATCTAAACTCCTTTTCCCATCATCATCCCACCCAAAAGCAGAGCGCCATTAACTCTTTAGTCCAAAGAGCTAGCAACATATCTTACCAGTATTCTCTCTTCCAGTCACATCACCAACACCCTTATAAACAATAATTTTTCCAAACATGCTATTCAACAGACCATAGATCGACATCTTAATCCTAGAGTTCCACAACCCAATACTTAGCATACAGGTTCCCTCTCTAATGCCCATTTATCCTATATACAAGGCGTCACTGACCACATCAGAAGAATGCTTTTTAAAAACAATATCAAAAGCATCTTTAAACCCCATTCCAATTTTTCATACATTTTAAAGACCGTGTTTCTCTAGAATCACCTGGTGTGTATAGAATATTGGCGAAACAAATCGTCGGCACTCGTGTTTCAGAGCATGAGTGCTGTATCAGTTTGCTGCGATAGCATAAGCTTGAAAATGGGTGCTATATTCAGTTTGATTCATCTAAAAGCCTGTCCGGTACTAGTCATTACTATGACTGAAAAAATCCGTGAATTTATAGAGATCTGTAAACATCCCAATAACCTAAAACGTGTTGATGATTATCCTCTACACAACGACTAGCAATTCTATATCTCCAAACTTCTCAACCGTAACCTAACGCTCCATTGACCCGTGACAAGCTATTTTCTGTTCCCAAACTTGAAAAAATGGCTCAGTGGTCAAGGATTTTCCAACGATGAAGAAGTAATGTCGGCAGTTAATGGCTATTTTGAGGAGCAAAACAGTTTATAAAATTGAACATTGTTGGGAAAAGTGTATAGAGCCGAAAGGAGATTATGTTGAAAAATAAATATATTTCTTTCCAAAATTTTTGTGTTTTTTTTGTTGGATCGAGTACTACTGGGACCACCCTCGTACATACATACATACTCCTGAATTTTTTATTACCACCAAATCGCCTCGCAAACGCCAACATGAGAATAACAAAATCGAGACGTGTTTTTCCTTTCATCTGTTTCGTTCGCGTAAAAATTCGTAACGCGATAAATTGTTTTTATCTTCTGGCCTACACATCAAAAGAAATGGGGAGTTTTTCTTTTATTTTCGTTTTTCTTCTGGCAAGACGCGAATTTACTTCTTCCTTTGCAATTCTAATGCCTCTCACATATGTATGTATGAATGTATAAAGGATATAAGATAGGTTTGCGTATGCGATGCCCTTTGTATAGCATGGAAGACCGGAAAATTTTATAAATGTACATCCATACACACAGGGGAACTGTTATGTGCCAGTGTAACAGTTGGTCGAAGCGTATTTTCATTTTTCTCGAAACTGAAAATACATGAACTGTTCTGATGCCGGCGAACAAAGAAAAGTAAACAGCTTGGAAGATGCAATTACGTTCTTGTTTTTTATTGGACGCGTGTAGTTCCCTGTTTGTGAAATTTCATCTTGAAAGATCTTATTTAAAGTACATTTATATAAAGGTATAGAGGAAAGGTTAGTAAATAGGTCACGTATGAGTTTATAAATTTTGTTTATTATTCAATACAGTCTCCCGTAAACATTGGTAATTAATCCACTCATTTTACTAATGCTCCAATAGCTGCTACGGAAAAGTCTTTGGTAGGTCTTGAGTTGTTTCATCCATCTATGAATCTCACCTTTAACGCCATTACATGTGAGATATTCTTGCGTCACGAGCTCACAGCTAGTGTCATTCGCTAGGAACCCAGGCTGAATCCTCATTTGGAGCTGCCAGCATCAACCCCATTATGTTAAGCTTTAGCCTATCAAATGTGGCTTTGATCTTGCTACTTCTGAGAACAGTATGGACTTGTGCATGCGATCCCAATTCAAACAAAGGTCAGGAAAGAACATACAAGATATTCTAAAGCTGCAAGGCAAGAATCTTCCATAGAAAAAACAAGGTAAGGATATATCAGGAATATCAACATTCTGTGAGGTCATTAGCGTAGAAGAAGTACACCTGATGTCCGAGTAGCTTAAGAATAAAAGTTTGTAAAATAAGGCCAGAACTACATAGAAACCAAAAGAGTACTAATCAATTCTAACTTTAAGAGACATATCCAAAGAAACCAAGAGATTCCAGACAGTTATAAGGACCACAATAGTTCTGGTCGCACACTCGTTTATCCTTCCAGGGGGTACAGTAATAAATATTTAAAATACAGTGTGTTTCAAAAAGAATATGCGTATTACAAAGTATTATTTTGTCCAAACTATCGATCGCTGCGCCTCGGCTCGGCTATTGGAGAAACGAATACATAGTCTAGTTTATTTAATAGTCCCTAGACGTCAGTTGTCTTCTGTTTTTCTTGGTAACCGTCATATGTTTAAAATGGGTACTCCACAGCAGAAATCATTTCGTGTTCTCGAGTTTGCGAAGTGTAATTCCGTGATTACAGTGCAAAGACGTTTCGGGTTGAGCTGCCAAACTGATCCTCCGAATGGGTGGAACATTCGCAGATGGTATCGACAGTTTGTAGATACAGGACGTGAATGTAAAGGAAAGAGCCTTGGCCGCCATCGTGTTTCTGAAGAAAATGTTGCACGAATTCACACTGCTTTCCAAAGTAATCCTTCAAAATCAACTCGTCATGCCAGTCGGGAGTTACAACTGCCTACAACAACAATTTGACGCGTTTTGAGATGTCGGTTAGTTATGAAGCCGTACAAGTTACAATTGTTACAAGCACTGCGTTCTGGTGGTAAACGGAAGCGTTTGGCATTTTGTAATGAGATTCATAATGCTATTGAAAATGATAACACTTTCGCACAACGCATCGTGTTCAGTGATGAAGCGACTTTCCATGTTAGTAGTCTGGTAAACAAACACGTTGTTCAAATTTGGGGTCTACAGAACCCACATGCAACCATTGAACATGTACGAGATTCACCTAAAATCAATGTGTTTTGTGCGATATCCCGATCATCTGTTTATGGCCCATTCTTCTTTGATGGAAACACGGTTAACGGTCAGCTGTATCTCGCTATGTTACAAAACAGTTGTTTCCGAGGCTGCACGAAGACAACTTAATTTTTCGACAAGACGGGCCACCCCCTCACTGGAGTCGTCAAGTGCGTGAATATCACAATGAAATTCTACCGAACCGTTGGATTGGTCATTAAGGAACTGGCGACTTAGCATGTCTCAGCTGGGCGCCACGGTCACCGGATTTGACACCCTGTGTCATATTCCTGTGAGGTTTTGTTAAAGATAACGTTTATGTACCACCACTCCCACAGAATCTGGAAGAGTTGAAGAACCGGATCCGTACCTGTTTGCCCGAGCATGGGAGGAATTTGATTATCGATGTGATATTGTTCATGTCGCTGATGGAGGACATATTGAACATCTGTAATCTAAACGTGCGAGGTTCGTAAATATGTGTGTATAGTTTCATATTCGTATGTCTTAAAGTTTAATAAATATATGCATTCGAAATACGTATATTCTTTTTGAAACACGCTGTATATTATCCACCTACCAGATACTGTATTATGGTATTTCAAAATTTGATAGATTTTTTTTTATTTATAATTGAAAGCACGGCAATTTGAAAGTTTATAAAAAAATCTGTAATAAAAACTGTTTATTTATTTTCAAATTTTGTGTTAAATTAATATCCAACTGAGAATATGAGATTCCTTTCCAAATTATTTACGTAATTTATACATAATTTTCCAGCAATATGATGTATTAAGCTGTTCCGGGGTCGCCATCTGAGTTTTTGTATATTTTCTGTTTATTTATACGTCAGATCATAATTTAATTTCGAACCTAATTTTCATGCAATTCGTCTCGATATTTGAACGTATTCACAGATTATCAGTTCGTAGATTGCTGCCGCGATAAGGACCCATTAATAAATCTCAAATTCATAATCCTTAACGCATTTAAACACTTCGTTCGATGGTCCAGGTAACCAAATCTAAAATTGTATAGTTAATGACCCCAAGATACGTGCAAGGAATGCGCAATGTAAACGAAAATAACTTTCCGAATATTTCCAATAAGAAGCAACATCTGTATCTCACCTACGGTCGCATTCTGCACAATTTGAGCGGTACGTCGTGGAAGTCGTTTGGTGTCTTTACGTCAGACTTGCATAGACGGTGAATAGTGTAATATTATTTTTGGCTTAGACTGTACGGCAACTGAAATAAGTACGTCAACGGGTGGTGAATGTGGATATGTTGGTCAAATTTGATCGATAACACGGCATACATATTATTTTTTCCATTTTCAAATGGGAACGGAATATTCTTGGCAGAGTTGCGTTCAGAACGACGTGGGATGAATATTTTGCCTAAGAATAGATCGGGTCTATTTATTTTAACAACACTGAAAATAGTTAAATAAAGAAATATATCATAATTCATTTGAGAGATTCATGTGGTCCGGTTATTTTCTTTTTTTGGTCGTGAAAAACATTTGGTGAGAATCGTTCGTTTCGATACATTTGTTAGAGGATAACCCAAGAAATATTACATGTGGTTCCTATTTTTGAAACGGCGAAACTTAGCGTTTTATATAATGGTGATATTCATCGAACAAATTGACCGCGTATTTTCTAATTTTTATTTAATAAATATGGAAGATAATTTACCTCTTTTATGATTAGATGTGGACACTTTCACTAATTTGCAGGTGCGGTTCGTTTTTCGGGGCATATATATATATATATATATATATATATATATATATATATATATATATATATATATACATTATATACATATACATTATATATATATATATACATATACATATCTATATATATATCCACAAAGGGTACTAGGAAAGTTTTGCAATATGACGCAACAATGAATCGTAGGAAGTTACTTGTTGCTGCATGTTGAGACATGTTCATACGTGCACAGTAGCCGCCGCTCCTTGTCTATGGGGTCAGTTATTCATTAGCAGTGAGAGTGTAAAGTGATTGCGATCGCATCGTGGTCACGAAATGAGATAAGAGCAGTTTTGCGTTATAATTTCGTGCGTGGTTTAAACATAGACCAGTGTTTCGAAGAAATGACTCTTGCACTAGGTGATGTTTGTCCACATCGCACAACGATATTCAGGTGGTATAGAGAATTCCAAAGAGCAAATTTAACTGTGGAAGATGCTGAGAGACCGGAAAGGCCACGAACGTCAGTTACGGAGAAAAACGTTACTACTGTGAGGAAAATGCTTGGCGGGGACAGGCGAGTGACCTACCAACAGATAGAGGATACTTCAAGCCTAAATGCACCAGCAATTCGTTCGATTCTGCATGATCATTTGCACGTGAAGAAACTTTTTTCTCTCTGGGTGCTGCATCGACTTACTGAAGAGCAGATGACACGACGTGTGACTTGGTGCCGAGAGATGCTAAAAAAGTTTAATAAGGGACAATTTCGGTATGTGAACAATATTGTGACAGGTGACGAGACTTGGCTGTACTATTATGATGTGCCGACCAAAGCTCAGAACCTAGTTTGGGTCTTTGAAGATGAGGACACACCCGTAGTTGTCAGTTCGGTAACCCTGTAATCTTGAGAAATGGTCCGATCGAGTGTCCACTTCGTTCATACGATGTAACGCTATTAATATGTGTGGTGAATGAGGCAAGACATCTCCACCAAACTCTAATAACATTTGTCGAGTAACTAAAGGCATGTGTGGTCTAGTGTTATCCTGGTGGAAGACCGCACCACGATTGGCTTAGTCTGTGACTTTCAGTTCAATTGCTTCCTTCAAGTTATCCAGCTGATTACAATATTTTTCAGAGTTAATTATTTGATTACGCGACAACAACTCATAATAAGCAACATCCTTCCAATTGCAAAATCTTCTGTTTATTTTGATCCTTGTAGCTGTCACACATTAATCTATTTGTGTGTTTAACAAGCACATTGTTCCGAGAATGTGGTGAATGCAAGAAGAAATTTCGTTCATACAAAAAAGTAATTCTTTTCATTGTAACTCATACCTTTTTAAATATGAATCTGGCAATAAAACATTGCTTTATTACTTGATTTGGGCACATATAAAAAGTACACTCAGAATGTCCACAAAAAGAAGAAACCGATATGTAACATTAATCAATATTAATTACAATAATTTATATAAAAACAGGAATTCTAAACATTTCCCCTGTATAATACGACCGTCATATTTTTATACATCCATTTCAATGGGAAAATAAACAAGTACAGATAGAAATTTATCCATCGTACATACTACGCGCGAGTTTCTCCTTTTTCGATTTTCTTTTTGATGGTCGTCAACAGGAAACCAGTTCCTCTAATGAAGTTGTTCTATGTTTATGTTAAAGCTCTATGTCGACTATCCATGTTGTTTTATTTTTTTTAACAAAATCAGTACGCTAAAAACGTACAGAGTCATGTTATCCTTCGTATATAAAATGAATAAAAAAGAACATTAATAATATGTATAGTAAATAACTTGGTCTTTTATCGTATATAAAGGAAACTTTCCGTAATTATATAAACAATTTCTTACAGGCAATTAGAATTCGATATACTCTCTCTCTCTCGAGGTATCTGCGAAATGACATTATTTGATATGAAATCGGTAAAAATTGAAGGAACAATGTAAGTACTCGTAGTTGGGCCTATACATTGTCCGGAGAGAATTCGTCTTTTCAGTTCCCATGTAAATTATTTTACCATTAAATATTTAAACCACGAATTCATTACAAATTAAAACACAAAAGTTTACATTTTCCCTGTTATGAAACGACGGCGATGTAATTGAAGGTAATTTTAAAATGGGAGAAAGATATTCCGTCTATTATGAGCAAGTCGAAGAAACGATTTAGGTCTGTGATAAAGGCTCTGCCATTCACTTTTCAAACAACGCAATTTTAATTTTACCAACACTTTAAAAGTAATTAATGATGTGGTTTAATGCATTCACACATACAACTTACAATTTCGTCGTTTTTAGTACTAACTAAGTACTTTCGGTTTTGTAGTATAAAATAAAACACTTTTTTTTAAACAAGGAATAGTTTTTAATCAATTGTATATTTTCCATTTTGTTCAATGATCTTTTGCCATCCTTCTTTCAGCTGCATGATTCCGCGCTCATAAAATTTCTGGTCCTTATCAGCATGAAACTGAACCAGGTGCGAGTGAAGACCATCTTCATTTGTGAAAGTTTTACCATTCAAAGAATTCTGCAAACTTCGAAATAAATGGTAATCAGATGGTGCTAAATCAGGGCTGTATGGGGGATGTGGCATCACTTCCCAGCCAAGCTCCAATAGTTTCTCACGAGTTGCCAAAGATGTGTGAGGCCTTGCATTATCTTGGTGGAAAACTACACCTTTCCGATTTGACAATGTTGGCCGTTTTTCTTTGATTGCTTCACCCAGTTTTATTAATTGTTGACAGTAAACATCAGAATTGATCGTTTAGTTCCTTGGAAGTAGCTCAAAAAACACAACACCTTTGTAATCCCACCAAACTGACAGCATGATCTGTTTTGGATGCAATTCAGCTTTCGATGTGGTTTGAGCTTGTTTATCGTGTTTGCTCCATGATCGTTTTCGAACTATGTTACTGTACAGGAACCATTTTTCATCACCAGTGATGATTCTTTTTAAGAAAGGGTCGGTTTCATTTCGTCTAAGGTGCATATCGCAAAAGTTGATTCTTTGTGTTAAATGAATTTCTTTCAATTCGTGAGGTACCCAAATATCAAACTTCTTAACTAACCCAAGACATTTTAAATGTTTTTCAATTGTTGTGTGCGATACATGTAGCCTCTCCGCAACCTCTCAGACAGTTATATGACGATCCTCTTCAATTATGACTTTGATTTGGTCATCATCAACTTCAGTAGGCCGACCAGAACGTTGTTCATCTTTGAGGGAAAAATCTCCAGAACGGAATTTTTTATACCAATTCTGACACGTGCGCTCTGTTAAGCAATTAGCACCATAAACTTCACATATCTTTTTGTGAGCCGCAGCAGCTTTCTTTGCTTTACGGAAATAAAATGTGACTAGTACGAGGGAGCGTTTTTATATTCGCGGAATGGGGGACAAGGGGTGGAAATAAAAAAACCAAATTATTTTTCTTTTTCAATATATTCACCTGCAAGACGGATACATTTTTCACATCTTTCAATTAATTTATTTATACCCTCATAAAAAAATGATTTCTCTTTATCTGCAAAATACGCCGAAACTGCCTCCTTGACTTCATCATCGGCAGTAAATTTTTTACCCCGCAGCTCTTTTTTCATTTTCGGAAACAGGTAATAATCACTCGGGGCCAGGTCTGGGCTGTAGGGTGGGTGATTCACAATTTCGAAGCCCACCTTATGCAGGGCAGCTAACGCAACGCGGCTCTTGTGGACGGGCGCGTTGTCGTGCAAAAGCAGAACACCTTTAGTCAATTTTCCCCGTCTTTTCTCTTTAATGGCTTCTTTCAGTCGCTCTAATATTGAAGCGTAATATTCTCCGGTTATAGAAACACCTTTATCTTTATAATCAATCAACAATATTCCTTCCGAGTCCCAAAATACCGTTGCCATGAGTTTCCCAGCAGATTGTGACACTTTAAATTTCTTGGGAGGTGCTGTGCCCTTTTTATGCCACTGCATGGAGTCTTGTTTGGACTCAGGTTCATAATGATGAACCCAAGTTTCGTCTCCAGTAACAATTCCACTCAATACACCATCCTTGTCTTCATTACAGAGGTCCAAAAATGCACGCGAACACTCTACGCGCTGTTGTGTTTGCGGCGGCGTGAGCATTCTCGGTACCCATCTTGCGCTGACTTTAGACATGCCGAGATGATCGTGTAGGATTTTAAAAATTGTTGTATCGGATACTCCAACCATTTCTGCGAGTTGTTTGTTCTTCAGTCGAGCATCTTCGAGTACAATTTGTTCAACTTTTTGGATAAGTGCTGGCGTGGTCACCTCAATGCTCCTGCCCGGCCTCGGGTCGTCTTCAAGGGATTCCCTTCCTTGTTTAAATAAACTATGCCACTTGTACACCATGGTTTTTCCTGGACAAGAGTCGCCGTAAACCAATGACATCTCATTCATTGTGGTCGCGACTGATTTTCCTTGCCTGGTAACGAACTTTATAACGGCACGATATTCGATTTTTTCCATATTTCACTTTTCACTCCTGATTATGTTACCTGGTTGACGATAGCTCAAAGACTAACTGTCTAATAACAATGAAACTTCGTATTTATACTAATCATGAGTCGCTGCACAGGCCACGTCCCCAATGCGCCTACTCACCCCTCTACAACCCGCTCATTCCGCGAATATAAAAACGCTCCCTCGTATATGTTTGTTATTGCTCGGAGGAATTAGAAAGAAAAATTTCAATCGACACACCTGAAACAAAAGCTAATTTTAAAACGCGGATTTAAAACCATTTTCGCGAAAAAAGAAAATGTAATTATTTTACCCAAACAACTTGAAATCGGTTCAGCCAAACTGGACATATCTAAATTTAAATACTAAAACTGTTATTGGATAAATAAATGATTTACGAACGTTTGTAAGAACTTATAAAAAAACACCCCTCACTTTTTTAATGAAAATGAACTGTTAAAAACACATAACCGATTTGAAAATGAAAAACATTTACTTACGTCGTACGTTCCAACATCCAAATTACTACATAAAGTTTTGCAAATAACCATTACGATGAAGTAATATTAATAATCTGGCTACATATACAGTTCGATCAGTAATTTTAATAGTCGCCATAATGTGTTAAATTTAAATATTTATCTTGGCGCATTTGATTTACTTCTTTTTAAAAAAATTAACCGCGACCGTTAATAAAGCCATTAAAAAATCATAAAAAGAATTTCTCTTTCATAAAGGATCCGTCTTCGCAGGCGTCGTAAATATATTTTTGACTGGGGCATTAAAGTAAAAATTACTAAATAGTATAAATAAACAAGTGAGCCTTAAATTCTTTCGATAGCACTCATTGTAATCCGTACACACGCGAATAATCAAGCACACGTGTTTAAAATTTCATAAATTGTTTTTAGTTTATTCTTCGCGTTCTATAACTTTGTATCAGGTTCTTTGATTTAGTTATTATTTTATGGCAATATTGTGTAGTATAAAATCATAAAATTTATTTTTTTACACAATTTAAGAAACACTGATAATGAAAGCCTAGTAATTAAATAAGTCTCAGTTATGTCTATATACAACCATGCTCAGATGTATTAGACACCCCAGGTAAAAACCCTTATTCTCGGTATTATCCAAGTCTGACGGAAATTAACCGTAAAAATAGTTAATGGTATTTACAGAAATGCGTTTTTGAATACGCCCTAGTTAATCCCCTATTGAAAAGAATAGGTGGAAAGGGGAAATTGTGGATTTTAGAAATTTAGTGTCATTCTAGCAGTGTGTGAGCAACGTGCGTTTGTGAGTTTGTGGTAGAGATCAATTAGATTATCCTATTTTTTCACGTTGTGTCAGTTATTTGTTGAAGAAAAATGCCTAAAACACGCGAGTTGTCGGTAGGGGAACGCGCCCAAATAGTGCTACTGCATTCCCAGAAGTTATCAATAGCTGCAATTGCAAAAAAATGTTCGCGATGTGCAGTCCGTACAACCATTAGTCGCTATCAGGAGAGTGGGTCGTTTGTTAACAGCCAAAAAGTGGCAGAAAACCCTGTACCTCGATTAGAGAAGACAGAATTTTACAAAGACTGGCTCTCAGTGATAGGAAAAAATCGTCGAAACAGCTCGCCAGTGAGCTGAAACAGCGTTATCGCGTAACAGTTTCTGCGCAAACAGTGAGAAGGCGTCTCCAGCGTGCTGGTTTACGAGGGTGTAAAGCGCGACGTAAACCGCTTTTAACTGACGCTCATAAAAAGAAGCGGTTTTTATGGGTCAAACAACATGAAAATTGGACAATCGAGAAGTGGACGAAGATTCTTTGGTCTGATGAATCGAATATGGAGGTATGTAAGTACATCTTCATGACTAATATTCTTATCGTTGTATGCAATTCAGTCTACATGTAACATTAAACAAAATTAATCCTGTCTAAGTGCTAACTTTCTTCTTTTGCCTGGCAGCTTTGGAGACTACCTGGGACGCTATACGTTCGGCGTAGGCAAGGGGAAGCTTATGAACCACAATGTATCATTCCCACAGTAAAATTTGGAGGTGGTAGTATCATGGTTTGGGGTTGTATGTCTGCATACGGTGTTGGAGAAGTGTACCTTTGCGATGGACGGATGAATAGCCAACGCTATTTAGCCATGTTGGAGGAAGTATTAGAACCGTCTGTACTAAAACTATTCGACCAGGATATTCCACAATACATTTTTCAGCAAGATAAGGCGTCCTGCCACAGATCGGGAGCTGTAATGCATTGGTTTGATTAAAACACAGTGGAGGTATTGGATTGGCCGCCACCAAGTCCCGATTTGTCGCCCATTGAAAATTTGTGGCGTATCTTAAAAACTAAGGTCACGGAACATAAGTGCCTGTCAAATGCAGAATTATCAACAAAAATTCGCGAAATATGGGCTGCAATACCACCGGCAGAGTGTTACAATTTGGCAGCAAGTATGCCTCGACGAGTGCGAGCTGTCATTAAGGCCAAGGGCGGAGCGACAAAATATTGATAAATTGTACTATATTACTAAATAACACTTTGTACATAATTTTCACAACAGTTTTATTTTCCTCACCTCTCTTTTGACTAAACTATATAGACTATATATGTATGTATGTACATAAATTCGTAAGGTGTCTAATACATTTGAGCATGGTTGTATGTTCGAGAATTAAATTGTAAAGTATTTGTTCTTATGTGAAAGGAATTTTCTGTTGGTTAAATAAAAATATTAATTAATTAATTAATATTAAACTGGAACAAAAAAAAAATAGTCTAAAATGTTAATTAAGTTTAAAGTTATTTAGTTTGCTCAATATATTTATACGAATACGATTTTTTTTATACAGTATTAACTCTTTTTTATACCTTCAATATATTCTACTCTTTTGGTTACTTCTGTTTTGAAAGTAATACCAATTCTATATACATAAAATAAATATTTAACGATTTAAACCTTAAATATAAAACTTATCACATGCATATGTTATGCGCCTGTTTAATTTTCCAGTCTCTTCAAATTGTTTATTTAAACAACACTTTTTACAAACACTGGATTTCTAGAATCGTTCGTAAATCTCTGGTTTCGCATGCAGGCAGGCAGTTCGCTGGGTTCGATCAATGGAAATTTCCACTCTCGTTTCTTCAATGAAACAGTAAACGAGGCACATCAGTTCTCTTTGTTGAACGAAGCAGGACAAGTCCATATTCACTACCTTTTTCAACGCTCTCGCAATGGATATTTTTTTCCTTTCCTGCTGCCGTTTCGAGACTTTATTATAAACGAATCGTTTAATGTTAAATATTTGTTTTGAAGGCGAATGCATAACAGACTGTCTTTTTTACGCCGGCCTCCTAAAGAAAGTAATGAGGCAATTAATTTTATTTTATTTATAGCTTGTGTAAAATTGATGTTCGCTCGGTCGTTTGTTCCGTTTGCCGGGAACGTACCGGGTTGCCTTTTTTTAAATACGGTCGGTCTCTTGCGTCTTTTCGGTTCTTTTCCAGATTCGTAATTCACGAGACGTGCGGAATACAAAATCACAGAAGGTTACAAACCTAAATTGATGAGGATTAAATATTAATAAATAAATATTCTCCTAGATTCACCGTTTTTCTTTCGTTTCAGTTTTGGTATCAAACGTTCTAATATATAAATTAAAATTTGAAGAATAACTATTGCATTGCAATACATCGAATTGGTAATTGAAGTATCAGTTATGACATTTACGTGCGAAAAATAATATCTGCCAAACGGCCTCCGCTAGTGTTCGCGATGCATGCGTCTGTACAGTATATAAATACTGCGCCTCGTTCAACTCCAGCCAGTCTCAGACGATTGTAATTTACGTGTTTTTTAAAGAGTAAATAAAACACATAATTTGCATTCACTTTCAAAAACTTTTTATTGGTAATTGAAGTATCAGTTCTGACATTTATATGCGAAAAATAATATCTGCCTAATGGCCTCCTCTTGCAGCTTCACAGACGCCCACTCCTTTGTTAAAATTTCCAATGACATTTTGACATAATTGAGACTCTATCTCACCAATGACACGAATAATTTCATCTTCCAAAGCAGGAATTGATTGTTGATTGTTTTTATAAACCTGACTTTTCACATAACCCCAAAGAAAATATCTAACGGTGTCAAATCACATGATCTCGGTGGTCAATTAACATCACCGTTTCTTGAGATTACACGTTCGGGAAATTTTTCTCTCAATAAATCAATTGATTCGTGTGCAAAGTGAGGTGTAGCGCCATCCTGTTCAAACCACATATCCTCTAGATCAATATTCATTAATTCAGGCCACAAAAATTCGGTTATTATCCGATGATATCGATCACCATTGACAGTTACAGCTTCACCAGCAGCATTTTCAAAGAAGTTCAATTACACCACCTAACAATAATGCACACCAAACAGTAACTCGTGTAGGATGCATAGGTTTCTCATGAATAATTCGTGGATTTTCCTCACCTCAGATACGGCAATTTTGTTTATTAACATAGCCACCAACTTCAAAATATGCCTCATCGGAAAACATTATTTTCTGAGAAAAATCAGCTGGTTGTGCATTGATGAAATTGACAAATGAACGACGTTTTAAATGATATACTGGCTTCAATTCCTGTGTTATCTGAATCTTATATCCCTTCAAAGCTAAATCCTCGTGTAAAATACGCCATGTTGTTGATCCACTAAGTCCAAGTTGTTGTGAATGTCGTCTAATGGACATTTCAGGATCTTCAGCAACACTTTCACGAACCAAACCAATATTTTCTTGTGAACGACCACTACGACTGTATTTTTCACTTTTTTGATCTTCCACGGAACCGGCCTCTTGAAATTTTTAATAATTCCACCAATAGTGCTTTCAGATGGACGATTATGTAAACCATAAAATTCACGTAATTTTCTGAAAACTCTTTTCACAGAACGCTGATTTTCATAAAATAATTCAACAATTCGTACGCGTTGTTGTACCGTGTACGAAGCAATTTTTATAAATGTCATGCGTCACACTTTTTAAATGCCCATATACCCTGACAAATTCAGTGCGCCATCTATATTTCATTTATTCTCAAAAAAACCGCGCAGTTTGAAACACCCTTTAGGTTTGATAGTTTTAGCCACTGTCATGTACGTATTAATATATAACTAATATTTGAAAATATAATAAAACATATCGTCACCGTCTCTATATTTCCAATTAAGGTTTTATAGGAATGAAATATTTATGTTATGTTTGGAATGTTGAAGCACAAGGAAAGCATTTAATTACATAAAAAGTAACCAAGAAAATTCAGAAATTTCACATCACAGATAGCAGAGATAAAGTTTGACCTCCACCAGTCAAGATTAAACTCTCATAATGCTCCTGCAAAATAATAATATTAACACTAATGTATATTTAAAGCCTTCTAGTTAACTCGAACAAAAAATTTTAATTATTTATTCACATTGCAATTATTTGGGAAACTTGTAAAGGAACTCACCTTAGCAAACGAAAATTAAAATGCGATTTTATTATTCATACTAAGTGGGAAACGCCCTTCCCCCTCATCCGCAAAATACCGAAGCTAAATACAACAGAAATATTAATGACGCGCTTAATTAAAAACATTCGGCGAGGCGAAATTTAATTAAAAAATTCGAAGTTCGCCAGGAATTACGTAATCCGCCTGCATTAAGAAGTTTACAATTACACGAAGTTTACTTTTGCTTGTTTTTTCTTTTTGGAAAGTTTAAATTCGGACGGCGTGAATTTTGGTTTATATTTATTGCCCATCTCTAGGTGTTGAAGGAAAAATATCTGGCTGCGTGGGCGAAAATTTTTATAGCCTTGTTTTTTTTTTCAAAATCACATAAATGCTTATTGTAGGGGAGCACTAAAATTGAACAAATATTTTTATGTGGTATTTTTCAAGAATTCAGACTTTGAAATGAATTTTATGTTTGAGAAAGTATCTAATATTTACGCAATAGAGTACAATCTTTATATTCTTTGAAATACGAGGTCTATTAAGTAAGGAATGAGACGGATACTTAATTTTATTTATATAGCTTTATTTACAAACGGTACTAGGAAAGTTTTGCAATATGACGCAACAATGAATCGAAAGAAGCTGCTTGTTGCTGCATGTTGAGACATGTTCATACGTGCATAGTAGCCGCCGCGCCATGTCGATGGGCTCAGTTATTCAGTAGTAGTGCAAGTGTAAAGTGCTTGCGATGTCATCGTGGTCACAAAATGAGATATGGGCAGTTTTGCGATATAACTTCGTGCGTGGTTTAAACATAGACCAGTGCTTCGAAGAAATGACTTTTGCACTAGGTGATGTTTGTCCACATCGCACAACGATATTCAGGTGGTATAGAGAATTCCAAAGGGGAAATTTATCTGTGGAGGATGCTGAGAGGCCGGGAAGGCCACGAACGTCAGTTACGGAGGAAAACATTATTACTGTGAGGAAAATGCTTGGCGAGGACAGGCGAGTGACCTACCAACAGATAGAGGATACTTCAGGCCTAATAGCACCAGCAATTCATTCGATTCTGCATGATCATTTGCAGGTGAAGAAACTTTGTTCTCTCTAGGTGCCGCATCGACTGACTGAAGAACAGATGACACGACGTGTGACTTGGTGCCGAGAGATGCTAAAAAGTTTAATAAGGGACAATCTAAGTATGTGAACAACATCGTGATAGGTGACGAGACTTGGCTGTACTATTACGATGTAAAGCTCAAAACAAAGTTTGGGTCTTCGATGATGAGGATACACCCGTAGTTGTCAAAAAATCCCGATCCGTAAAGGAGAAAATGATAGCTGTACTTTTCAAATCGTATGAAATTGTGGAACGCGCCGCTTTGGGCACACAGAAGACAGTCACAGCTAAGTGGTATACTGAACAGTGCCTGCCTAAAGTCATTGGATCTATGAAGAACCTGCGGCCAAAGTCAAGAATGGACACCTGGTTTCTCCATCACAATAATGCTCCAGCTCATCGCGCGAAAGCCTGCGCCGAATATTTGACCACGACAGGATTGTAACTTATCGAGCACCCTCCCTACAGTCCAGATTCTGCTCCCTTTGCACTGTTCCCACATGTGAAAATGAAGCCAAAAGGGAGGCGGTTTTCCAGTGATGAGGACTTTCTGCGGGCTTGGGATGACGAGTGTGCTTTACTCCCTAGTGAAACTTGGTACAACTGTTTTAAAGATTGGTTGCCGATGATGGAGAGGTGTATTGAGTGTAGAGGAAATTACTTTGAAAAAATTATATAAGCAAAGCTGTATTGCAAAACTTTCCTAGTGCCTTTTGTATGTTGTATTATAATACTTATAAAAAAGAGTATTATCCATTTTCAATAGAAAAAGACAGACTTGCAATTTAAAAAATTAGTTGACAACGCCATACCAAGCAAGGTTTAATTTTGATGGAGCTTATGACTGATTAACTTATTAATCACTCAAGGTTGATATATAACCCCTTTCCACATTAATTTTCGTATTATGTATACGTATTTCGGCAACTAAGTTGTCACCATCAATAGATAATTAAACAGTGTTGAAAAACTACGGCAAAAACCCGCACGAAACAAATTCCGTACACGATCTGTACCGTCGAAAGCCAAAACGCGCACTGTGCACTCAGGTGGGACACTCTTTAATTATATGCTGATGTTGACAACTTGGTCGTCGAAACACGTATACAGAATACGAAAATTAATGTGGAACGGGGTTATATATCAACCTTAAGTGATTAAATGTAATTCCTTTACTTTTGAGCGGCATTGTATACAGTTATATGCACATGCTAGAGATCTATAGTGACTTCGAAAACTGACCCTGACCGCAGCAAAGCCGAGGTTGCATCAGCTCACTCTCATTTCCCGAGGCCATATACCTCTCTCGCTTCACGCACCGCTCCATCTCTCTCCTATACATTGCTCTTGCGATAAAGCTTCCAGGTGAATGATGAAACATGACGGTTCGCCATCGAGGCTAGGGCTATGGTTACTTCTCCGATGGTTGTTGCCAAGCGAAAAATTGCAACTCCATTTCACCGATACTTCGATGGATCTACGTATGCAACGTAAGTAGGGACGATGAGTCAGCGGCGAACGCTTGGGGAGGCTTTCTTTGTTGCTTTGCGAGCGCTGTCAGCCGTACGACTCGGTACCTCCTAATGCGCTTTCTTTTTTTTCCCTCGATGCAATTTTTATGTAGTTGAAGTAGCGAGCGAGCAATCTACGGTGGGTATGGATTTCTTCCGTTAATTTTGCGGCGTTTGAATAGGAGAAAGTGTATTTATTTCTGAATCGAATTCCAGGCTTAAATCTTTCAAGTATTAATAATAGAATCTCGATTAATCCTATTTAGAAGAATGAGAATGCAGTCTTGAATATCTCTCGTTTTTATATAGTCAGACGTATGTATGAATTGTACGTGTACTCTATGTAGTAAAGTATTCTGAATATGTCGTTACCATAAATGAAAAAAAGAAATTCAATTTTATTGTTTGAACATTGTATCCATTTCTTCCTTTCTTGTATAGCGGAGGCAAACAAGGTTAGAATACGCGTTATTGACGGCTTCTGTGAAGATTAGCTTCTACCTAATTGATTTCAAAGATGTTAACTACTTTTAAATAATAAACGAACTGAATATTTGCTATATTTCAAATACGAAGACGTATTCATCCAACACATGTTCCTTTTAATTTAATACTTTTATTGCAACGAAGAAAAAATTGCTAATATTAATGATAAAACCGTTTTCCATTTTCTAAGCGGTTAGAGTAAATATGGGTAACTGAGAATGATTCAAATAATTGATTGTTGAGGTAGTTACTTTGTGAAATTCCAGCACACTAATAAACAAAAGACAATAGATTTTTACAGTTTTTTAACGTTCTCAAATGGAAGTACATATGCTTTGTCGTAACTGGATCACATTTGGCGATATTCATCATTTACAAGGTGATACGAGGATAGTTCGACAAGTAGTGAGAACGACACATAGGTGGCGCTCTAATTGGTAAAACAAATGCACTGTAATTTAGGTTGCCTATTTATATGTTTACATTCCGATATTTAGATAAATCGGTTGATTAGTTTATATTTGACAGCTGATTGAAGAAGAAGCAACACGTCGTTTTCTTAAAATGGAAAAAGCAGAGTATCGTGCGGTGATTAAATACTTCTTAATTAAGGGTATGAAAGCTACCGAAATAAAAGATGAGTTACGGGAAACATTAGGTGAATCTGCTCCATCATCCGCCACAATAAGTAGATGGGTAAATGAATTTAAACGTGGTAGAACAAGCTGTGTTGATGAAGCGCGCTCTAGAGCACGCAAGATCGACGACTCAAAGTGAGAGAGATAGCAGACATGGTAAACATTTCAACAGAACACGTACACCACTTTTTAACGAAAGAATTGGGCCTTTCCAAGATTTCGGCAAGATGGGTGCCGCCGCGATTGCTTACGACCGATCAAAAGTTCACTCGTTTGCGTATTTCCAATGAGTGTTTGGACCTTTATAAGCGGAATCCGGTTGACTTTTGTAAGCGATTTGTTACTTGCGATAAAACTTGGATATAACTACAGTACACCCGAAACTAAACAACAGTCGAAACAATGGTTAGAACGTGATTCTGCACCTCTAAAGAACGCGAAAACCACTTCGTCGGCAAACAAGGTGATGGCATCAATTTTTTGGGATTCAAAGGGCATTTTGCTCATTGATTACCTTCAGAAAGGTGCCACAATAAACGGACAATATTATGCAGAACTTCTACAAAAATTAAATGTTGATATTCGTGCCAAACGGCCAGGAATAGCAAAGAAAAGGATTCTGTTTCACCAAGACAACGCTCCCTCGCATACCATCCACGAGTTGCATTTCCAATTAGTACCGCATGCGCCTTATTCGCCGGATCTAGCCCCTTCCGACTTCCACCTTTTTCCAAAATTGAAAACGGCACTAGGTGGAAAGAAATTTTCGACGAGCTTATCATCTCCGTAAATGAGTATTTTGCAAGCCTTCCGGAATCGCATTTTAGTGATGGCATAAGGGCATTGGAGCACCGTTGGAATAAATTAGGAGAATATATTGAAAAATAAAAATTATTTTGTATTTAAAAAATTCGTTTTTCTTTTCCATTCTCACTACTTGTCAAACTACCCTCGTATGAACACCTTTGTGACTATCTGCATGTTTTTAAAGCAAATATAAATAAGTATTTGTACTCTTTTTTTCTTTGTTTAGCATTTAAAGTATAAATAAATTTAAAGAATTTTAAAGAATTTTTCATGATTCAACAAAATATGCAAAAAATATTTAAAACCAAAGATATTATTCATATATATTTAATGTTTGAAATATACAAAAAATACGTTTAACGAAGTAAATATGTACATATGAAAGTTGAATTATTAATGAACGATATCTATTTTACGCTCTTATTTCAGGAGTAACCAAGCCTTCCGAATTTATAAATAATTATAAATTGACATAAAGAAATTCTACAATGTCATTAACGCAATGATCTCCATGGTGTTAACAAATGCCTTTCATTAAATAACTGGCAAGACGCCCGGGCAACTTTTAAGAAATTCGTTACCAACGGCGGACGTAGTGGTGTGCTTTTTTAAATGAGAATTTGACAAAATGTAGAACGCGTCCAAAGATTAGAAGCAACGAGTTGCTAAAATTACGATTTTTTTTTTTGGTTCCTTAAAGAACAATATTTTTAAGTCGACGTCTATATATATGTATGTACATTCCTAAATGCTTGCGCATTGACATTTTCGAAGGTCCTTCAAATTATTTTGATGTCGAAATATTATTTAATTCTTTTGGCTTAATCCCGAGAGAATAAAAAATTTTAAAATTCCTGGCATTTCAAATGCATAAAATAGATCATTTAAAAAATTCGAATAATTTTATTATAAAAGCAGTAAGTTTGTATTTTGTTAGCTCAGAAGTACTATTATACTCGTACGTACTACCAAACATAAATTTATTTTTATCTTGACGAAAAAGAAGGTAGCCGCAAAACATGGATATTTTTGGAAAATCGTATTGTATTGGGTTGGCAACTAAGTACTTTCGGTTTTTACTGATAGAGAGCGTTGCTTTATTTTTTGTATAACGTATGTTAGTGCTGTACTTTACCGTTTGTCGCGTGATACTAGTCACATTGACGTAACTTCAGAAGCAAGTAGTACGTGATTTTTATTAAAGCTATTAGTTGTGGGTTAATTTTAAATAGAGTGCAGAAACGAACATTTTCGACATATTTTACTATTTTATTTCCGTAAAGGGAAGAAAGCTGCTGCGGCTCACAAAAAGATATGTGATGTTTATGGTGCTAATTGCTTAACAGACCGCACGTGCCAGAATTGGTATAAAAAATTCCATTCTGGAGATTTTTCCCTCAAAGATGAGCAACGTTCTGGTCGGCCTACTGAAGTTGATGATGACCGAATCAAAGTCATAATTGAAGAGGATCGTCATATAACTGTTCGAGAGGTTGCGGAAAGGCTACATGTATCGCACACAACAATTGAAAAACATTTAAAATGTCTTGGGCTAGTTAAGAAGCTTGATATTTGGGTACCTCACGAATTGAAAGAAATTCATTTAACACAAAGAATCAACTTTTGCGATATGCACCTTAGACCGAAATGAAACCGACCCTTTCTTAAAAAGAATCATCACTGGTGATGAAAAATGGGTCCTGTACAGTAACATAGTTCGAAAACGATCATGAAGCAAACACGATAAACCAGCTCAAACCACATCGAAAGCTGAATTGCATCCAAAAAAGATCATGCTGTCAGTTTGGTGGGATTACAAAGGTGTTGTGTTTTTTGAGCTGCTTCCAAGGAACCAAACGATCAATTCTGATGTTTACTGTCAACAATTAATAAAACTAGATGAAGGAATCAAAGAAAAACGGCCAGAATTGTCAAATCGGAAAGGTGTAGTTTTCCACCAAGATAATGCAAGGCCTCACACATCTTTGGCAACTCGTGGTGATAAGGACCAGAAATTTTATGAGCGCGGAATCATGCAGCTGAAAGAAAGATGTCAAAAGGTCATTGAGCAAAATGGAAAATATATAATTGATTAAAAACTATTCTTTGTTTAAAAAAAAGTGTTTTATTTTATACTACAAAACCAAAAGTACTTAGTTGCCAACCCAATAGTTTGCTGAATTTTTAGTTCTATAAATGTTTTCGAAGGTGCTAAAAACGATTTTAATTTCGAAATGTAACTAACTTGGCTTAAGCTCGATACAATAAACAAACTCGAAAAACCATGCGAACCATGTTACAAATAAATGATGAAATTGTATTTTGCTAGTTTAGATTAATCAATAAAAATTATTTTATTTCTAATTTAAATTCAACAGTGTAAAATTGTTTATTTATTGATTAAAAGCAATTCAAACAAACACACCTTTCTTTATGTGGATACGCGCAGTAAAATATTATTTAAACGCAGCATAATTACACAATAAATTTATAGGTTAATTTATATATTCTCAACGGTTCGTTACAAATTACATAATACATTACACCTCACGCAAAAAACATAAAATATCTGTATACCATTTATGCATTAGTTTCCATATAATTATCAAAATTTTAAGAGAGGTGGCGTGAGGGAACGGGGCGGCTAGTAAAATCGATTGCGAAACGTCTCCCTGGGTCTCTCGCAAATGAAATGACTGTCAACACGTCAAACTTGCATCATATCATATTTCCATCTATTCCGCCGTAATAGATATTGGGTTTTATTGATTTCTTGTTCGATGGACTTGGAACCCCCCACCCACCCCCTTCCTTTTTTTCACCTAAAATTGCGCTCTCTTAAATCTCTTCAATGGTACGGCAATTTTTACGCGGTCTCGACGAAATACGAAATCTGCCCACGAATACCATTTACATGCGATTGGAAAACTCCATTTCGCGTCCAGTCACGTGTAAGAATCCATGAATGACACTTATCTGTTAAATTCTTCCTTTGTCGATGGATTCTTACAAATGAAAGGAATTATCACGCGCCGAGTCGATTTAAATATTTAACGAGTTTGCTTTGCGCGTTTGAATTTCTAAAATTTTCCGGTTTTTAGGCGGAATTTAGAAATCAACGTGTCAGTAAATTATGCAATCGTTGGTAATTTCTTATTCTTACGTTTAATTCTTCGTTCGAACATTTCGAAGTAAATGGTTAATTAATTTTATCTGCGGTAGTAGTAGAAGGTTCCGAAAGCTGACATCTGCTGGAAAAATAATATTTAATGAATGTTTTTTATGTAAGGACTAAGGCAAGGTAACCCTTCACGTCCTGTACTATCTATTGTAATTTGATAAAATAGTAAATGGATATAAAATTCATATAATAGATCCTATTTATAATATTATAATAATAGTGTTTCAAATTGCGCGGTTTTTTAAGAATAAATAAAATATAGATGGCGCACTGAATTTGTCAGGGTATGTGAGCATTTAAAAAGTGTGATGTATGACATTTATAAAAATGGCTTCGTATACGGTACAACAACGCGTTCACATTGTTGAATTATTTTATGAAAATCAGCGTTCTGTGAAAAGAGTTTTTAGAAAATTACGTGAATTTTATGGCTTACATAATCATCCATCTGAAGGTACTATTGGTCGAATTATTAAAAAATTTCAAGAGACCGGTTCCGTGGAAGATCAAAAAAGTGAAAAATGCAGTCGTAGTAGTCGTTCGTAAGAAAATATTGGTTTGGTTCGTGAAAGTCTTGCTGAAGATCCTGAAATGTCCATTAGACGACGTTCACAACAACTTTAACTTAGTGGATCGACATCATGGCGTATTTTAAACAAGGATTTAGCTCTGAAGGCATATAAGGTTCAAATAACACAGGAACTGAAGCCATTAGATCATTTAAAACGTCATTCATTTGTCAATTTCGTCAATGAACAACCAGCTGATTTTTCTCAAAAAATAATGTTTTCCGATGAAGCACATTTTGAACTTGGTGGCTATGTTAAGCAAAATCGCCGTATCTGGGGTGAGAATAATCCACGAATTATTCATGTGAAACCTATGCATCTTAAACGAGTTACTGTTTGGTGTGCATTATGGTCAGGTTGTGTTATTGGACCTTACTTCTTTGAAAATGCTGCTGGTGAAGTTGTAACTGTCAATGGTGATCGATATCGTTGGACGATTACCGAATTTTTGTGGCTTGAATTAAAGAATATTGATCTAGAGGACATGTGGTTTCAACAGGATGGCGCTAGTGACCACTTTGCGCACGAATCAATTGATTTATTGAGAGAAAAATTTCCCGGCCACCAAGATCGTGTGATTTGACACCGTTAGACTATTTTCTTTGGGGTTATGTGAAAGAAAAGTCAGGTTTATAAAAACAATTCACAATCAATTCTTGAAAGATGAAATTATTCGTGTCATTGGTGAAATAGGGCCTCAATTATGTCAAAACGTCATTGAAAATTTTAACAAAAGAGTGGACGTCTGTGGAGCCGCAAGAGGAGGCCATTTGGCAGATATTATTTTTCGCATATAAATGTCAGAACTGATACTTCAATTACCAATAAAGAGTTTTTGAAAGTTAATACAAATTATGTGTTTTATTTATTCTTTAAAAAGCACGTAAATTACAATCGTCTGAGACTGGCTGGAGTTGAACGAGGCGCAGTTTTTATATACTATACAGACGCCATGCATCGCAAACGCGATAGGCGTTCCAGAATGTTCGTTGAAAATCGTGACAGTGCGTTTAAAATTTATAAACGCAGTTTTCGATATTTTAGTAACGTTGTTATGGCGACAAACTATAAAAAGGAACTTACGATTCATAGATATCAATATGTAGCCTATTTAAATGATTTAGTACTTATTACTACAAGACAGAGAGAGAAATTGAGAAAAGAGTTACTTTAATGCGAATATACAGCGTGCCTTTTTTATATCGACAGTAAGTTTTAACATGTTAATGTATGGATTAGATACGTGTTCAATTTGTTAAATTCGGTGTATATTAAAAATAAAAGAGAGAATACAAGAATTATGTTGGATAAGCTACAAATATCAACTCCTCAAGAAACTGAATCTGACAAACAAAGAACTACGGAGATGGTACAAAAAGTAAAAGGTCCCTACGAATATCGATTCGGTTCTTACTGATCGGCGATCCGAAGAATATTTGTGTAACTATTTTGATGAATAAACCCGGTAGATTCTACAAAACCGATCTCTATGTCCTTCTAAGATTGCAGCTCCAGAACCTTGTACAATAATTAACAATTCCAATTTTCTTATGATGTATGTCCATTTAATGTATTACATTTTTTTCCTGTAACAGCACGTATTACGTATATACTAAATTACATAAAATCACTACAAAATCGTTTTCGCTATTACATTTTGGAGTATATAACCTCATTTAATTTTTTTGTCTTCACATTATTGACCGTTTAACATAAAAGGTATCTATTACAAAGTTAATCGAATATTCGATTAAGGTATATCGATTAAAAAATAATATATAAATTACGTAATTTAATAAAATGGTCTTTGCCATTGAAGAAATTAAAATATTTCTAAATACTTTCTAAACGAGTATCGACATAGGAATATAGAATATATTACGTAAGCCTGGTTAAATTATAAAGGTAATATAGATATTTTTTTCTCTATTCTTACATGCTTAGATATTGATACGAAGTCTATTGGAATGTATTGAACACTTCAGTAATGAAGAACTTTTTAAATAAAAGGTAGTCATTAATAATGTTAATAACAACAATAGATAAGTTTAATAACGTTTTGTCAGTACAAATTTTTAAATGTAATTTTATACAACTGTTTTTATGGAATACTATTTATACTCGTACAATACAAAGGGTATTAGGAAAGTTATGCAATACAGATTTGTTTATTTAATTTTTTCAAAGTAATTTCCTCTACACTCAATACACCCCCCCATCTTCCGAAATCAATCTTTAAACCAGTTCTGCCAAGTTTCACTAGGGAGTAAAGCACACTCGTTGTACCAAGCCGGCAGAAGGTCCTCATCACTGGAAAACCGCCTCCCTTTTAGCTTCATTTTTACATGCGGGAACAGTGCAAAGTCGCTGGGAGCAAGATTTGGACTGTAGGAAGGGTGCTCGAGAAGTTTCAATCCTGTCGTGGTCAAATATTCGGTGCAGGCTTTGGCGCGGTGAGCTGGAGCTTTATCGTGATGGAGGAACCAGGTGTCCATTCTTGATTTTGGCCGTAGGTTTTTCATAGATTCAATGACTTTAGGCAGGCACTGTTCAGTATTACACTTAGCTGTGACTATATTCTGTGTGTCCAAAACGACGCGTTCCACAATTCCACTCGATTTGAAAAATACAGCTATCATTTTCTTCTTTACATATCGGGATTTCTGACACCTACGGGTGTGTGCTCATCATCAAGGACCCAAACTTTGTTTTGAGCTTTGGTCGGCACATCGTAATAGTACAGCCAAGTCTCGTCAGCTGTCACGATGTTGTTCACATACCGAGATTATCCCTTATTAAACTTTTTTAGCATCTCCCGGCACAAGTCACACGTTGTCTCGTCTGCTCTTCAGTCAGTCGATGCGACGCCCAGAGAGAACAAAGTTTGTTGACGTACAAATGACCATGCAGAATTGAACAAATTGCTGGTGCGTTTAGGCCTGAAGTACCCTCTATCTGTTGGTAGGTCACCCGTCTGTTCTCGCCAAGCATTTTCCTCACAGTAGTAACGTTTTATCCGTAACTGACGTTCGTGGCCTTCCCGGCCTCTCAGCATCCTCCACAGTTAAATTTCCCCTTTGGAATTCTCTATACTACCTGAATATCATTGTGCGATGTGGAGAAACAACACCTAGTGCAAGAGTCATTTCTTCGAAGCACTGGTCTATGTTTAAACCACGCACGAAATTATAACGCAAAACTGCCCTTATCTCATTTCGTGACCACGATGCCATCGCAAGCACTTTATACCCTCACTGCTAATGAATAACTGAGCCCATCAACATGGTGCGGCGGCTACTATGCACGTATAAACATGTCTCAACAAGCAGCTTCCTACGATTCATTGATGCGTCATATTGCAAAACTTTCCTAGTACCCTTTGTAGTTTTTAAAGAGTATTGAAATATGTGTAAAATATACAACTCTATCTTTTAAAATTATTTCAGAAGAGAAATATAATTAAGGTTAGTTATTGTAAATACTCACAATAAATAATAACAATAATACAAGGACGTGTTGATCAATTCCTAGCCTACTACAGAAGCAAATAAAATAAATAAAATAAAAAGACAGTGATATTTTTCAAACAACTACCGCCATCTCCAGGTCAGGCCGGGTACTTATGGAACCGCCCTCGTGTAGACATTTTATTCTTCTAAAGTAAAACACTCGTGAAATTTCAAAATGTTTATTTAAGCATCATACATTATTCTTGAAATTATTGAAAAATTAAATTATATAAATATTTGTCTCGACCTTGTATATACAACATCCTTCTTGTAATTAAAAAGAATTTATGTTCTTTTTCATATATTGGGTCTGGGAAAAAGTTCGTGGCGTTTTTTCAGTAAAATTCAACTGGTCCCCGCATGGCGCGTGGACGAATTCATTTAAACCGAATATGCTCCATTATTATCGACAATGTTTCGCCATTTTTTTGGTAGATCCATGATCCCATCGGTGAAAAACTTCTGTGGTTTCTGGTCGAAAAACTGAATCAAGTAGTTTTCACAGGCTTCTTTTGAAACCAACTTAATTCCATTAAGAGAGTTCTGCAGAGATCGAAACAGATGATAGTCAGAGGGTGCTATATCCGGACTGTAAGGTGGGTGCATCAAAACTTCCCAACCAAACTCTCTCAATTTTTGACGGGTCATCAAAGAAGTGTGTGGTCGGGCGTTGTCATGATGGAAGACAACACCTTTCCTATTAATCAATTCGGGCCGTTTTCTTTCAATCGCCTGGCGTAATCTCTCTAGTTGTGCACAGTAGAGTTGAGAATCAATCGTCTGACCAGTTGGAAGTAGCTCGTAGTGGACGATTCCCCTCCAGTCCCACCATACACACAGCATCACTTTTTTTGGCGTCAATGTTGGCTTAGCGAACGCTTGTGACGGCTCACCATCCTTTATCCACGATCTTTTACGCTTCCGATTATCGTACGTAATCCATTTTTCATCTCCGGTTATTAAACGTTTCAGAAACGGCTCGATTTCATTCCGTTTCAGCAGCGCATCGCAGATGTTAATTCGGTCAATCATGTTTTTCACGCTCAACTCATGAGGAACCCATACGTCAAGCTTTTTTTTGTAACCAGCTTTGTGTAAATGGTTCAAAACAGTTTTGTGGTCAATGCCTAGCTCCATGCCAATATCGACACTGCTGATATGCTTATCTTGTTGGACTTTTTCAAGAATTTCATCAGATTTTTCAGTGATTGGACGACCGGAGCGTGACTCATCTTTCACATTGAAATTTCCAGAACGAAAGCGAGCGAACCATTTCCGCGCAACAGATTTCGATAAAGTACCTTCACCGTACACAGCACAAATTTTATCACAAGCCTGCGCAGCGTTCTTCCCCTTATCATAATAATATTGCAGAATATAGCGAAATTTCTCATTATTCTTCTCCATTTTCAAGTGCGAATGACTTTCCAACCACTGCACCGATTACAATGTTTCTACGCTCAAACTAACGTTCGGAAGGTCATCTAAAAAACGAGCCGTCGGTGGTGTCGCTGTGACTTGTTGTTCTTTAGTTATCGGCAACCAATGCCATCTATCGGGAAAAACGCCACGAACTTTTTCCCAGACCCAATAATAAATTCCTCAAAAATTATTATAAATAGAATTGAGAACAAGCTGAATTTTTGGCTTTAGTTCACATTTAAAAGAGCTAGGGTAGGCAGTGTTATCAGTAATTATAAATATTTTTTGATATATTCAAATATAAATATGAGATTATATATTGCATGTGTACAGTATACATAGACATTGTATATTGCTATTTTTTTGCACTGCTAACGTCATGAAAAGATAACGTCCTCCGTGCGATAGTGAAGTATGCAAAAACAATGTCAAAAGTTGAGATTACAAATATAGAAATTTAATTTCGATATTAATTATAAATTTGGCAAAAAATCGTTATAATATTTATGTAATGTAGAAAGTGATTTGGACTCTTATAGAAGAAATATTCTTCTATAAAATAAGAAATATGCTTCTTTATAAACGAACATTTTCCAAAATTGGTTTCTTATAGAAGAAGTATTGTTTCTTTACAAAATAAACGTGTTCCAAAATGGATTTTTAATATTATTGGGTTGGCAACTAAGTACTTCCGGTTTTGTAGTATAAAATAAAACACTTTTTTTTTAAACAAAGAATAGTTTTTAATCAATTATATATTTTCCATTTTGCTCAATGACCTTTTGCCATCTTCCTTTCAGCTGCATAATTCCGCGCTCATAAAATTTCTGGTCCTTATCAGCAAAAAACTGAACCAGGTGCGAGTGAAGGTCATCGTCATTTGTGAAAGTTCATTCAAAGAATTCTGCAAACTTCGAAATAAATGGTAATCAGATGGTGCTAGATCAGGGCTGTATGGGGGATGTGGCATCACTTCCCAGCCAAGCTCCAATAGTTTCCCACGAGTTGCCAAAGATGTGTGAGGCCTTGCATTATCTTGGTGGAAAACTACACCTTTCCGATTTGACAATTCTGGCCGTTTTTCTTTGATTGCTTCATCCAGTCGCGTAGCGTTTTCGATTACAGTTTTTTCGCCAATATGTTGTACTTCTATTTTGCCTTCGACTATCTTGAAGGTAATTTTGATGGAGCTTGCGGTTGATTAACTTAATCACTGAAGATTGATAAATAACCCCTTTCCACATTAATATTAGTGTTCTGTATTCGCATTTCGACAACTAAGTTGTCATCATCAGCAGATAATTAAACAGTGTCGCACTTGGAAAACTACGGCAAAAATACCCATACGAAAACAAATTCCGCGCTGTGCATTTTAGCTTTCAACGGTACAGATCGTGTGCGGAATGTGTTTTCGTACGAGTATTTATGCCGTAGTTTTCCAGGTGCGACACTGTTTAATTATCTGCTGATGATGACAACTTAGTCGTCAAAGTACCTATACAGAACACGAATATTAATGTGGAAATGGGGTTACATATCAACCTTCAGTGATTCCGATTATCTTGTTTTCTAAACTTCCTCGTCCATAAAATATCTTGCATTTCCTTTGTTTTTTTTCCCGTTGAAACCTATGTTAATTTCAAACATATTTGTTTCCTCGTTTGCTAGTCATTTAACTCGCTTTACCTATGTACTTCTATCTAATCTATCCCTTAATCTCTTATCTCCAACTCTTGCTTTATATAGCATCGCTGATTGCAGTAGTTTGATTACTTTATTGTTAATATGTTGTACGTCTTTTCCGTCTTTAATAATCTTTATTTTTAAACTTCTTCGTCCATAAAGTTTCTTTGATTTTCTTTGCTTTTTCTCCGTGAAAACCGATGCCAGATTTAGATGTATTTGTTTTAACTTAAATGAAAGTTTCGTTTAATAGATTCAAGGTCTTCTATGCAACGTTTGTCCTCCCCTGTGCTAGTCGTTTAAATCCCTTTACCTATGTCTTTCTATCTATCCCATAATCTCTTATCTTCAAATCTTGCTTCGTATAGCCCCGCTACTTACAGCAAAAAAAAATCGTATAGGTTTGGTAGTTTAAAGTGTTCTGTCGTCACATCGTGATAACATAGTTATCCATTTGGCGGGACAAATATGGACTTCATTTTTTCGTTCGGACAATTTGCATGTTCGAACAAGAAAGATACCCCCCGCTCTTGTTCGAACAAACAAATTGTGCGAACGAAAAAACCAAAGTCCATGTTCGAATAGGAAAGGGGGATATTGTTTTTTTTTATTATTTTGCTCTAATGTACCAAATATAATTCTCTAATTTAAAAAAAAAATTCGAGAAAAGTCTAGGACATATAAAAAATTTTTTTTCCATTGAGATACTTGGAAATTGCTAAAATTATTATTATTTTCCGCTGACTCTCTTTCAAACAATTCGTCAACTAAACAATGACAAAATATTTAAAATTAAAAATTGCAAAATAACAGTTTCACAACGTAAGATGTATATTTAAAGCTTCACAAATGTAATTATCTGATAATTTTTTTTTATTTCGAAATCGAGTACGTTCAAAACAATTTATAAAATTCTCTTTTGCGATTGACATAACTATTTACAATATCTTTGTTATAACACAGCGTTAAAAGATAATCTTTTAATTGGATGTTTTGAATTATAAAAAAAATTTACGAAAACACTTTGATTAATAATTACGAAAATTCAAAAAGTGCCTGTGTAATATTTGCATGTAAATAATTATATTTTATACTTTGAATGAGTTCTTAAAAATTTTTATTAAATTTTTGCATTTTGTATTAATTTTTGAATATCAATTATAATGTATTCGTTTCTTTTAAAGGGTTTTCCAATAGGGACTTGACAACTTTTAATTCAATTTGTGAACGCACCCTTGCACTAATCATCAAACTGTTACCGTCAATTTATTCAGTAAACTTAACATTTTGATCATGGTAAAGTACACGAACGAACAACGTCTGCAAATTATAAAAATTTACTACAGAAATTCGGAGTCGGTGATCGCTACTTTAAGAGCGTTAACTCCGATTTTCGGTCGTAATTCTCGCCCTAGTAGACAGGCAGTAACAAGTTTAGTGCAAAAATTTGAGTCTACATATTCGTTGTGTGATGTTGCCGTGCCAGTGAGACAACGGGTTGGTCGAAGTGTCGAAAATATCGCTGGCGTTGAAACGTCCGTAGCAATGATCCAAATCAGTCAATTCCACGGCGTTCTCAAGAGTTGGGCATCGCCCAGACCACTTT
Source organism: Dermolepida albohirtum (assembly GCA_031893035.1). Classification (NCBI taxonomy): domain Eukaryota; kingdom Metazoa; phylum Arthropoda; class Insecta; order Coleoptera; family Scarabaeidae; genus Dermolepida; species Dermolepida albohirtum. The sequence continues at coordinate 44,298 of JAVIWB010006886.1, read as the reverse complement.
ATGGCGAATTTTGCGTAAAGATCTTGGTTTACACCCATACAAGATCAAGCTGACTCAAGAATTGAAGCCGATGGACCATTTGAAGCGACGTACGTTCTCCGATCGGGCTCTGGAAAAGATGCGCCAAAATGATCAATTTCATCGCAAAATCATTTTCAGTGACGAAGCTCATTTTTGGCTCAATGGGTTCGTCAATAAGCAAAATATGCATTATTGGTCGGGTGAAAATACACATGTGCTTCATGAAACACCACTTCATCCACAAAAAATAACTGTTTGGTACGGTTTGCATGCCGGCGGCGTCATAGGGCCATATTTTTTCGTCGACGATAATGATCGTCACGTTACTGTGAATGGTAATCGTTATCGCGCTATGATTACCGATTATTTTTGGCCCGAATTGGAAGAGATGGACTTGGACAACACGTGGTTTCAGCAGGACGGTGCCACAAGCCACACGGCACACGTTACAATCGATTTATTGAAGAGTAAGTTTGATGAGCGTGTTATCTCAAGAAATGGACCAGTCGATTGGCCGCCTCGTTCGTGCGATTTAACGCCTCTAGACTTTTTTCTTTGGGGCTACGTCAAGTCATTGGTCTATGCCAACAAGCCGACAACGTTGGAAGAGCTCAGAGCCAACAATGAACGCAAAATAGCAGCCGTTTCGGCCGAATTGTGTGGCCGAGTCTTCGAAAATTGGGTCCAACGAATCGACCGCTGCAAACGTGCCCGCGGTGGCCATGTGAAGGAAGTCGAGTTCTATTCATAAACGTTTTGATTGTACTTCAACCCGATAATAAAGTTTTTGAAATATCTCAAATGGTCTGCATTTTATTTTGAAAAAAAGTTGTCAAATCCTTATTGGAAAACCCTTTATAATACATTTGTCGTGTTATTTTAACTATAAATTTTATTCTTTTGTGCTTAGGTTTCTCGTTTAGTAGGCGGATGATAAAACATTTAGTTTATATTAACGACGTTTCAGGGTTTCCCTTTTTCAAGTAGTTATTTTCTTTTTTAACCAGCAATACATCGATTCTGTATATACATACATTTATTTGATGAGTTTTTTTTATAATAGTTTCTAAAAATAAAGGGTGTTTCAAATTTCGCGTTTTTTTTAAAAGAATAAATAAAACACATAATTTGCATTCACTTTCAAAAACTTTTTATTGGTAATTGAAGTATCAGTTATGACATTTATATGCGAAAAGTAATATCTGCCGAATGGGCTCCTCTTGCAGCTTCACAGACGTCCACTCTTTTGTTAAAATTTTCAATGACATTTTGACATAATTGAGGCTCTATCTCACCAATGACACGAATAATTTCATCTTTCAAAGCAGCAATTGATTGTGGATTGTTTTTATAAACCTGACTTTTCACATGTGTCGAGCCATCCTGTTGAAACCGCATATCCTCTAGATCAATATTCATTAATTCAGGCAACAAAAGTTCGGTTATCATCCGACGATATCGATCACCATTGACAGTTACAGCTTCAACAGCAGCGTTTTCAAAGAAGTAAGGTCCAATTACACCACCTGACCATAATGCACACCAAACAGTAACTCGTTTAGGATGCATACGTTTCTCATGAATAATTCGTGAATTTTCCTCATCCCAGATACGGCAATTTTGTTTATTAACATAGCCACCAAGTTCAAAATATACCTCATCGGAAAACATTATTTTTTGAACAAAATCAGCTGGTTGTTCATTGACGAAATTGACAAATGAACGACGTTTTAAATGACCTAATGGCTTCAGTTCCTGTGTTATTCGAACCTTATATGCCTTCAGAGCTACATGCTTGTGTAAAATACGTCATGTTGTTGATTCACGACGTCCAAGTTGTTGTGAACGTCGTCTAATGGACATTCCAGAATCTTCAACAACACTTTTACGAACCAAACCAACATTTTCTTGTTAACGACCATACGGCTGTATTTTTCATTCTTTTGATCTTCCACGTAACCGGCCTCTTGAAATTTTTTAATAATTCGACCAATAGTGCTTTCAGATGGACAATTATGTGAACCATAAAATTCACGTAATTTTCTAAAAACCTTTTTCACACAACGCTGATTTTCCTAAAATAATTCAACTATTTGAACGCGTCGTTGTACAGTGTACGAAGCCATTTTTATAGATGTCATACATCACACTTTTTAAATGCCCACATACCCAGACAAATTCAGTGCGCCATCTATATTTTATTTATTCTTTAAAAAAACCGCGCAATTTGAAACACACTTTATGTTTAAGTGTCAAGCGTACGCAGGATTATATATATATATATATATATATATATATATATATATATGTGTGTGTGTGTGTGTGTGTGTGTTTGTAAAATTTACGTTGATATAAGTATGGATATATACAAAATGAATTACATTTGGGATTTTTTGTGCTAGATTTCTGTAGGGAAATTTAAAAAATATTTTTCCAAAATAACCATCCCAAACAGAATTTTATATATTTAACGATGGCCATTTCTGTTGTCCGAAAAAGGGACCGAATCTAAACTTCACATTTTTCACACATTATAACTTTTAAAATGTGCCCAGCGTAAAGGGTTCCACGCTCCACCAATTAATTAGGACACCGCAGTGGGGATTATGTCGGCACCAGTGAGACCAAAGGGACAATTTGCGAAACCCTCCCGGCAATAATTTCTGTATTACATGAATTACACTGGGCCTAATTTCCAGCAAAAACAGATTACGGAATTATTACGAATGAAATTTTAAAGGAAGGCCTTTAATTTATTCTAAATACTTCGCTAAACGTAACGTTTTCCGACTGAATTATCTGCAATCTCTTAAACGATAATGATGGGACGTAATCTGAGGACTTAGAAAATCAATTTATAGGTTATAATATTCTATTTATTGCGATGAATGTGCGTGGTGTATTCCTTAAGACGTGGGTACCTCCTAGTAGAATATTAGAGAATTAATCTGAGTGTGCGATCTGCTTAACAAGGCTTATAAACGAATATACGCCCCGTTGTTTCAGTATGTACCAATATATAAATATATTTTTTATGTGTATGAATTTACTATGTATTAAATAGTTCGAAAAGTAGTTTATCGCGTAGCTGTGGCACGCCTTTTCTGTTTTAAACATGCTAGCCATTATTAAACCTGCAGAAACGAGTGCGCACTCATTGGCGACGATGATATACGTATTACAAAGTATTATTTTGTCCAAAATATCGATCGCCGCTCCTCGGCTCGGCTATTAGAGAAACGAATACATAGCCTAGTTTATTTAACAGCCGCTAGATGTCAGTTGTCTTCTGTTTTTTCTTGATAACCGTCATATGTTTAAAATGGCTACTCCGCAACGGAAATCATTTTGTGTTCTCGAGTTTGCTAATTGCAATTCCGTGATTACAGTGCAAAGACGTTTCAGGTTGCGCTACCTATTTGATCCTCCGAATGGGTGGGACATTCGCAGATGGTATCGACAGTTTGTAGATACAGGATGTGTATGTAAAGGAAAGAGTCCTGGCTGCCCTCGCGTTTCTGAAGAAAATGTTGCACGAATTCAATCTGCTTTCCAACGTTATCCTTCAAAATCAACTCGTCGTGCTAATCGGGAGTTACAACTGCATACAACAACAATTTGGCGTGTTTTGGGACGTCGGTTGGTTATGAAGCCGTACAAGTTACAGTTGTTACAAGCTCTGCGTCGTGATGACGAACGGAAACGTGTGGCATTTTGTAACGAGATTCATGATGCTATTGACAATGATAACACTTTCGCACAACTCATCGTGTTCAGTGATGAAGCGACTTTCCATAGTAGTAGTCTGGTACACAAACACAATGTTCGAATTTGGGGTCTACAGAACCCACATGCAGCCATTGAACATGTACGACATTAGCCTAAAATCAATGTGTTTTGTGTGATATCCCGATCATCTGTTTACGGCCCATTCTTCTTTGATGGAAACACGGTTAACGATCACCAGTATCTCGCTATGTTACAAAACTGGTCGTTTCCAAGGCTACACGAAGACAACTTCATTGTTCAACAAGACGGGGCCCTCACTAGAATCGCCAAGTGCATGAATATCTGAATGAAACTCTACCGAACCGTTGGACTGGTCGTCAAGGAGCTGGCGATTTAGCATGTCTCAGCTGGGCTCCACGGTCACCGGATTTGACACCCTGTGACTTCTTCCTGTGGGGTTTCGTTAAAAACAACGTTTATGTACCACCACTCCCACAGAATCTGGAAGAGTTGAAAAACCGGATCCGTACTGCCATAACATCAGTGACGAAGGACATGCTTGCCCGAGTACGGGAGGAATTTGAGTATGGCTGTGATATTGTTCGTGTCGCTAATAGAGGACATATTGAACATCTGTAATCTGAATTGAGAAGTTCGTAAATATGTGTGTAAAGTTTCATATTCGTATGTCTTAAAGTTTAATAAATATACGCACTCGAAATACGTATATTCTTTTTGAAACACCCTGTATTAATCGGGTGATTTTCGACTTCCTTGTTTTTTATGCGAATAAATGGGTCTCTAAAATCAATTAATAATAAAAATGTTTTAAATTGTTTTTAATTTTAATTATTTCTAGTATTAATATCTAAAGGGTTAAAGCTATGTATGTACTGTATATGAAAACGTTTAAATTCCCAAACACAATTTATTACGCTGAATTACCAGCGCGCCTTTTTAAAAGTGCAACCGGCTATGTTGCAACAACATATTTTCTTTTTAAAGAAGGGGTAAAAAAAATGAATAGAATTTGACGAAACAGGAAGTAGGTCATTTCCGCAAATACACATGTACGGAAGAGCAGGTGACATAAAACTTTGCCGGCCAAGTATTCGGGAAAACGTGTTAAAAACAGTTGGCCCCTTGAATCATCAAAGATAATGTATACGTTTGCTGTTGCTATGCGATTTTAATTCGATTACCTCGGCCTCTGAGAAATTTTTGTTTGCATTTTGATAGAATCGTTGTTTGTTGAGATTTCATCCTCAAGGGTAATATTCAATCGCGTGTGACGTACATTTTAACAATAAATTTACTGTTTTTAATATCGTAAATCGATTTTTGTTTACTTATGCATTATTTTTCCGATGATTTAGTAGAAAATATAAAAATGTAGATAAAAATAACGTATACTTAGGTCAGTTATGAAAGTCACGGATAAACGTTAGGTAGAACGATTCTATGATTCATTCTAAATCGACAGTTCTAATACAGAAATATTGTATTGTTAGTCCTTAAGACATTCCTGAGACCATCGATCGAACAAAAAAAGAATTTAGAATTTTTTGAAATATTTTTTACTGTCAAATAAAATTGTGCAACACTACTTTGATGCAATTAAACATATTAAACATTTTTTAATTGCTTTTTTACGTTAAAATACATATAGTAACCTTGCCCCAGAATATCTGTAATTTAAAAAATAATTATTTGCCAAATGTTGACGTTTGTCAGTTTTAACGTTCATTATTTTCGCTTCCATTACTTACTTCGTTTCTTTGTGAAATCCGAAGCAATTTGTAAAGTACACTTTCGAAAAAATCCGTGATATGTATAGGGCATTTGGATTTTGCAATAGACAAGCGCACTTGGCATGAATACACTACGCGCAACATGAATACGACCACCCGACTTGTTGCAAGCTTTCGGTGGTTTGAAAAACAATTCATTTACTAAAAATACAATGCAAGTTTGTAATGGTATGATATGGCAAATAATACGCATTATTGCGCAATAGTGCCTAACGTTATGCATTGGGTGACGTAAGTACCACATACATATAAAATGCACCGCGCCGGTTGGATACGACCAGTATTTAATAGTAAGCTACCGGATGAGTGTCGAGTTACAACGTGTATCCGGATAAACAAACATCTGTAATTAAGGGTATTGTGCAACGATGGGACGACAGAAGTGCTTAAGTATGGAAGAAATTGGAAAAATTAAAGCGTTCAATCAAGAAGGGTATTCCTCAAGGGCTACTGCAAAGAAAATAAGTCGATCACACCAGGTTGTGAACAATTTTATTAGGGATCCCGAGAATTATGGAAAACGTTTTAAAGGGCGAACAACATCCGTTACAACTAAGAGAGAACGTCGAGCCATATTACGCGAAGCATCGAATTCGGCATTAACGGCAAGGCAAATCGCGAATAACGTTGGAACGAATGCATCGGTAAGAACTGTACAGAAGTTACTGAAGACCTGTCCGCATTTAAAACCTTTGAAAATTAAACGACGGCCTCCTTTAAGGGAATTTCAGCGCACTGCACGTCTTCAGTTTGCTCAAGCAAAAATGGGGTGGACAAGAGAATGGCAAACTGTTATTTTCAGTGACGAGAAGAAGTTTAATTTAGATGGCCCGGATGGGTTTTCTTATTATTTCCACGATTTACGTGAAGATGAAGTGATTCAGTCACGAAGGCGAGCCGATGTTGGTTCAGTCATGGTATGGGGAGCTGTTTCCTATAACGGACCTGTTGATTTAGTAATAGTGAAGGGCAGACAGAATTCAGAAAAGTACGTCCAGCTGCTGCAACAGGTGAAAGACAAATTTTCCAACGTTATGGCAGGTGGGCCATTTATTTTCCAACAGGATAATGCCAGTATTCACACCGCGCGCATTGTTCGACGCTGGTTTCCAGAACAAGGCATGGAGGTTCTCGATTGGCCATCGCTCTCCCCCGACCTGAACATCATAGAAAATGTTTGGGGATGGTTGTCGCGTAAATTGTACTCCAATGCTACCCAATTCAGTTGCGCTGACGAACTAGAGCAGGCGCTGAAACGAAGTTGGGCGGAACTTCCCGTTGACTACTTGAGAACCCTGTATAATTCCATTCCATCCCGACTATTTGAGGTTATAAGAAATAATGGCAAAAGTACTCATTATTGAACAATAAAGTATTTTGTTATTGCAAACGAATCTTTTATTTTGTAGATTGGTCGTATTCAAGTGGCGTTTAATTACTCTACTTATTGTCATTAGTAACGTACATTTGCACTGACTTTTACAAAAATTATATTTGGTACCTACATACATCTTTTTATCAACCCTCTTATTTTCGAAAATAACAATTCCAGCGCGCTACCATGTTTATACCAACTACAAATGTCATATATGCAGTTGGTCCTATTCATGTTGCGCGGAGTGTATGTGATACGGTGTCCACACCGGCAGCACACGTCTACCAATACAATACATTTCGAAGATTGGATCGGAGACTTCGTCATATAGGCACAATTGTTCTCAGTCAAAGGGATACGAGGGTGGTCCCAGAAGTACCCAACCCAATAAAGAAAATATAAAAATTTTGGAAAGAAATCTATTTATTTTTCAACATAATCTCCTTTCAGCTCTATATACTTTTCCCAGCGATGTTCGATACCTTTTTTATAATAAGAACTGTCTTGCGCCTCAAAATATCCATTAACTGCCGACATCACTTCTTCATCGTTGGAAAAATCTTTGACCACTGAGCCATTTTTGCAAGTTTGGGAACTGAAAATAATCCGAGGGCTAAATCTGGCGAGTAGGGTGCATGAGGTAGCAATTCAAATTTTAATTCATTAATTTTGCTCGTTGCAATAACGAATTTGTGAGCTGGTGCATTGTCTTGATGAAACCACAATTTCTTCTTAGCTAAATGCGGCCGTTTTTGCTTGATTTCTTCGCTCTAACGTTGCAATAAGTTCGCATAATACTCGCCGTTGATAATTTTTCCCTTTTCAAGATAGTCAATAAAAATTATTCCACGCGCATCCCAAAAAAAACCGATGCAATGACCTTGCCTGCAGATGAAACGGTCTTTGCCTTTTTTGAAGGCCGTTCTTCTTTTTGAGTCCATTGTTTTGATTGTTCTTTTGTTCTGGGTGTTGAGTGATGGACCCATGTTTGATCCATGGTTATGAAACGCCGCCAAAATTCTGCTTTGTTCCTGTGAAACTTCGCTAAACACTCAATTGAAACATCTTCACGACACTGTTTTTGCTCGAGTGTGAGCAAACGCGGCACCCATTTTGCACACAGCTTTCTCCTGTCCAAATTTTCATATAATATGTGATGTACCGCACTTTTTGAAATGCCCACTATGTCTGCTAGCTCACGCACTTTCAGTCGACGATCGTCCAGTACCGCTTTATGGATTTTCTTCACCATTTCTGGAGTCGTCATCTCATTTGGTCGTCTACTGCGGTGCTAGTCTTGGTAGCTCGTACAGCCTCGTTCAAACTCTGCTACCAAGTATTTCACAGTTGTAAACAACGTTCTCAGTCAAAGAGATACAGGTAGACCAAGATATCGTCATACGATCCCAGTTGTTGATAGTCATAAAGACAATATTGAAGAAAATCAATCTATTATGTTAAAGACACTATTTAATGTTTGAAGATAGAAATGAAACATATACAAATTTAATTTTGAATTATCCTGATTTATTAAACGCTCTAACCGGTAGATACTTTGTTTATATATATATATATATATATATATATATATATATATATATATATATATATATGTTTATTTTAATCCATATCTCATCAAATAGGTGCAGAATTCAAGACCTTGGGAAACAGTATAAATAAATAAGTTACTATAAACAAAATATGTAAGAACAAAGTAAGAATCTTCGAGATTGTTTTCCCCATACATTTGAAAGTCACAATTCCAATTACAAATTCAAACCATAGCTACGAGGATAAACAGTAATTCACAGATTCTGTAATACTCCCCTTTATAAGAGTGCATATGTTTCTGATATTATACATGACAATACTATAGTAAAATTGGCTTCGACGAGTTGGCATAAGAAACGGGGATCTCTCATGGATTCATACACGCAATCCTGTCAGATGATTTGAAGATGAAACGTGTCAGTGCAAAGTTTGTTCCGCGCTTGCTGAATCCGGATCAGATGGAAACTCGGAAGTTGACGGCGGCCGAATGTTTTGAAAAAAGCACAGAGGACCCGATGTTCTTGCAGACAATCGTTACTGGTGACGAGACTTGGGTGTACGCGTACGACCCGGAAACCAAGATGCAGTCATCAGAATGGCACACATCGTCCTCTCCTCGACCAAAGAAATCACGTCATGTCAAATCGAAAACAAAAGTGATGCTCATTGCGTTTTTCGACAACGAAGGTGTGGTGCACCATGAATTTGTACCAGCTGGACAAACGGTTAACGGTTTTTTTTACGTGCAAGTTTTGAAAAGAGTGAGGGAAGCAGTTCGAAGAAAACGTCCAGGCAAATGGCAAGAAGGATGGTCACTCCAATCACGACAATGCTCCCTCCCACACGTCGATTGTTGTGCAAACATGGCTTGCAGAAAAAAATATTCCAGTCCTCCAGCAGCCTCCCTACTCACCGGATTTAGCGCCATTGGATTTCTGGCTCTTCCCCAAGCTCAAAAAGGGCCTCAAAGGTAACCGTTTTGACACCGTAAAAGACATCAAAACCAACGCGACGGCTGAACTTCGGAAGATACCACAACAGGACTTTCATCGTTGTTTCCAACAATGGCAGGAGCGGTGGAGCAAGTGTGTGTGTTCAGACGGCGCCTACTTTGAAGGCGATTAAGTGACTGTGTACCTATGTTGTGGAAATAAAGAGTTAAAACAAAATTCCGGGAACTTTTTGACTCCTCCTCGTATAAGAAGACAGGCATTTTTTAAATTTAAAGAAAGGAAACGTTTTCACTAACGTTTGCCCGTAAGTTATTTATAAATTAAGTAAATAAAAATTTTAAGTAATTTATGCAAAACGATGTTCATAAACAACTAATAAATTTTCATAATATTTTCTCACGTTATTATTTCGTAAAAAAGTAATGCGATATAATCCTTGAAAAAACATTTATTAGTTAGTCATAAAATTAATTTATTATCACTTGTATCAGCAAATAAGTACAGCGTGTTTGTACGATCTCTTATCTAAGTACATATAAGTATATGAAAGATAAATTTAGAAAAACACGCTGTCTGAATGATACCGTCTTAATAAAAGAGTTTGGTGTTTCCAATTATTTGATGTTTCTACAAATTCTTTTTCACAATATCGCCAATTATGTTCATTTTAACATAAATTATTGATAAGATTCTGCTTCAATTAATTATCTACGATTTTTATTACCACTAATATTAACGATAATAAAATCAAATACTAATTTACAATGTTGCATTACATATTTTGCATTCGACACGTGGCATCCATAATGCGATACAGCAAAATATTAATGAATTGCATTTAATTATAGTTGACGTAGATTCTAACATATGAAAACGAATTAGATATTTATTTATAGCCGTTGTGTTTAACAATCCATATTTGCGAAGCATCTTCGCGTCATTGACATGATACAAGGTATAGATAATACCCGCGTTCGTTCACCTATCAGTCCCTGTCGCTGGTCACGCGTAGGATTGTTTGATTTTAGTAATAAATGAAGTTGAACAATTTTTCCTGTATGTTACTGCGAAACTGGAGGTTTTTCAACATAACTTATTATCATAGTGCTATAGATTTGCGTTTTTCAATACTATTCCATCAATTTAAACCCTATTTCTAATAGAAGATTTTTTTTTGGAGAGTTTAGAAGATTATGCTAAATTTTGGTGATCTACTTTTCTAAGAATTCAGCACCACATTTTACGAGGGTAGCCGTTTATATTTCAGGAACTGGCAACACTATTAGTGTTGCCTCCGATCTGATGATTGCATCGTGAAGTTTATCATTTTTGACAATATATTTACCTTCTGACAGTTTTATTAACCGGTCGCTATTTCTATTGTTGACAGTAACTTCAATATTTTATTTGCAAACATTTTCGTGCAATTATTTTTCATAACTTTCGGCGTGGATTATCTCAACAAGAATGCATCGACGAGCTGAATTCTTTATATGGTGATGAAGCACCATCGAGAACTACAGTATATCGTTGGTATAGTGAATTCAAACTAGGACGACGTTCTTTGGACGATGAATTTCGTAAAGGTCGTCCCGCAAATGTTGTTGTGTTGGAAAACATTAATGCAGAGCCTGAATTGATAATGCAAGACCGTCGTGTGATATACCATGACATCGAGGCATCTCTAGGTATTAGTAACACAGCATACATGAGATCCTGCATGAACATTTAGCCGTTAAGAAGCTATATTCACGTTGGGTACCACGTAATTTGACAACCGCTCAAAAAAGGACTCGCGTCGATTGGTGCCAAGAAATGCACAAAAAATAGAATGGCGGTGCTTCAAAGAACATTTATAGAGTCGTCACAGGCGATGAATCTTGGATCTATACGTATGAGCGCGATAGTAAACAGCAGTCGACTGTGTGGATATTCCAAAATGAGCCAAAACCAACAAAAGTTGTTCACGTTCGAAGCACATCAAAACAAATGGTGGCGGTTTTTTCGGAAAAACCGGTCACATTGCAACCGTGCCTTTACAGAGTTGTTAAACGGTCAATTCCGAAAGGTACACAACAATTTGTTTGCCAAAATTTTTTTAAGAAATAACGAAAACAAATCCAAAACGATAAATCATTCTCCACCACGATAATGCGAGCTCTCATAGGTCGGTTCAAACAATTGAATATTTGACAGGGCAAAACATCGAACCGACCCTGATCTAGCACCCTGTGATTTCTTTTTGTTCTCACACGCGAAGAATAAACTTCGCGGTCAACGGTTTTCTACGTCGGAAGAGACAGTTGAGGCATTTAAAACTCATATTTTGGTGATACCATCTTCACAGTGGCAGCAATGCTTTTCGAATAGGTTTAAACGGGTGTAAATGTGCATCGATTTTCAAGGAGAATATTTTGAAAAGCAATAGAAGTATTTTCGATAATAAAAAAAAATTTTGTTTGCTATTCCCGAAGTATAACCGGCTACCCTCGTATATATATAATTAATATAGTTAATATAGTGCTGTTATTGCACTGCATTGTAATAATTCAAATTTTAAACAGTTTACTTCGATAAAAAGAAAGAAATAATTTAAAATTCTTAATATTCCTGTTGCATATTCCATAATTATACATACGATTACTAGAGCAGCAATTCGTATGCATTAACAATTCCTTTTTTTTCTTCTGCAACAAACAACGTGTGTTCGATAAAAAGCAGCGCGATATTTTATCTGATTCTGAAACCTATCCACGTTCGCTTCGCTTTTAATTATCCTATGTAGAGATAATTAAGATTAAAAAAAAAACATGTATATAGCTGGCATTGAAATTCACATAATTACGTATTATTATATTATTATTAACATTTCTAAATGTGGATTGAGATAAATGAGAGATCAAGTTTCAGATATGCGCACGTAGCATGTTTTTGTGTTTATGAAAAACAGACTGATAAACTGGGTCATCAGAGCTGTTGATTTTCCATTCATCTAATGTATGTTATGTATTATGTATGTACATATATGAATGCGTTACCTATTATTAATCTGCAAGGTAGAATGAAATTCAAAATATATAGTTGTGTACACATAGTTTGTATGTATGTATGTATGTATGTACCTACGTATATGTATATAGGTCAAACTTTTGAAATAATCACGACTCGAAATTACCCAGGAGGTTGTTTGTTTGTAGACACGATGTATTAAAACATTAAAGCTTGTTTTGAGAAAATACGAACGCTTTTGTGACGAAGGTCATTAAAGTGGAGAAAACTAAAATTTTCCTTTAGTGAAACTCTTCAAGACTGACTTGTTTTCTACTTTAAAAAATTTATGTATAATATTAATCAGTACAACAACAATTTAATAATTTTTCTTTTTAATGAAACTTTTCAAGGCTGATTCATATCATGAAAGAAAAACGACGAAGAAGAAATTTCTTTAAAAGTGCATTTATGTTTTCGATATTTATTTAATTAGATATATTATGCTGGATGCGTTCGTAAAGTAAAGGGTGTTTCAAATTTCGCGGTTTTTATAAAGAATAAATAAAACACATAATTTGCATTCATTTTTAAAAACTTTTTATTAGTAATTGAAGTATCAGTTATGACATTTATATGCGAAAAATAATATCTGCCAAATGGCCTTTCCTTGCAACTCCACAGACGTCCACACTTTTGTTAAAACTTTCAATGATATTTTGACATAATTGAGGCTCTCTCTCGCCAATGACACGAATAATTTCATCTTTGAAAGCAGGAATTGATTGTGGATTGTTTTTATGAACCTGACTTTTCACATAACTCCAAAGAAAATAGTCTAACGGTGTCAAATCACATGATCTTGGTGGCCAATTAATATCACCGTTTCTTAAGATTACACGTCCAGGAAATTTTTCTCCCAATGAATCAATTGATTCGTCTGCAAAGTGAGGTGTAGCGCCATGCTGTTGAAACCACATATCCTCTAGATCAATATTCATTAATCCAGGCCACAAAAATTGGGTTATCATCCCACGATATCGATCACCATTGCCAGTTACAGCTTCACCAGCAGCATTTTTAAAGAAGTAATGTCCAATTACACCACCTGACCATCATGCACACCAAACAGTCACTCGTTTAGGATGCATAGGTTTCTCATGAATAATTCGTGGATTTTCCTCACCCCAGATACGGCAATTTTGTTTATTAACATAGCCACCAAGTTCAAAATGTGCCTCATCGGAAAACATTATTTTTCGAGAAAAATCAGCTGTTTATTGATGAAATTGACAAATGAACGACGTTTTAAATTATCTAATGGCTTCAGTTCCTGTGTTATTTGAAACTTATATGCCTTCAGAGAGCTAAATCCTTGTGTAAAATACACCATGTTGTTGATCAACTAATTCCAAGTTGTCGTGAACGTCGTCTGATGGACATTTCAGGATCTTCAGCAACACTTTCACGAACCAAACCAATATTTTTTGTGAACGACCACTACGACTGTATTTTTCACTTTTTTGATCTTGCTTGAAATTTTTTAATAATTCGACCAATAGTGCTTTCAGATGGACAATTATGTAAACCATAAAATTCACGTAATTTTCTAAAAACTTTTTTCACAGAACGCTGATTTTCATAAAATAATTCAACAATTTGAACGCGTTGTTGTACCGTGCACGAAGTCACTTTTATAAAAGTCATACATCACACTTTTTAAATGCCCACATACCCAGACAAATTCAGTGCGCCATCTATATTTCATTTATTCTTTAAAAAACCGCGCAATTTGAAACACTCTTTATGAACAATGCAATGATGTGACTGCAAGATAAATTTGTAACTTTTCAAGAACCATTCTACGATGAAGAAAAACCAAAAATAAATGACAGTAAAGACGAAGGTAATGCACATATTCTGTGCACATATGAAAAGAATAACGAGGACGTGTTATTATCTTTTACGAGACGAAATGCTTGCTTGGTTGGAAAAAATTTAATCAAGAAAAATGTACTTGTGATATCTAAATAGAGAAAGTGGAAAATCAAAGGTACCTTAGTATTATGATTGATAACAATGTTAGTTGGAAATGTCACAAATTATGATTGAGAGTAAGATTTTTTGCTTCTCAATTCTATTACGTAAGAAACACAACTCAAAAGGCGATTAAAATAGGTACATATATGCAATATACGAGGGAGCGTTTTTATATTCGCGGAATGAGCGGGTTGTAGAGGGGTGAGTAGGCGCATTGGGGGCGTGGCCTGTGCAGCGACTCATGATTAGTATAAATACGAAGTTTCATTGTTATTAGACAGTTAGTCTTTGAGCTATCGTCAACCAAGTAACATAATCAGGAGTGAAACGTGAAATATGGAAAAAATCGAATATCGTGCCGTTATAAAGTTCCTTACCAGGCAAGGAAAATCAGTCGCGACCATAATGAATGAGATGTCATTAGTTTACGGCGACTCTTGTCCAGGAATCCCTTGAAGACGACCCGAGGCCGGGCAGGAGCATTGAGATGACCACGCCAGCACTTATCCAAAAAGTTGAACAAATTGTACTCGAAGATGCTCGACTAAAGAAGAAACAATTCGCCGAAATGGTTGAAGTATCCGATACAACAATTTTTAAAATCCTACACGATCATCTCGGCATGCCTAAGGTCAGCGCAAGATGGGTGCCGAGAATGCTCACGCCGCCGCAAAAACAACAGCGCGTAGAGTGTTCGCGTGCGTTTTTGGACCTCTGTAATGAAGACAAGGATGGTGTATTGAGTGGAATTGTTACTGGAGACGAAACTTGGGTTCATCATTATGAATCTGAGTCCAAACAAGACTCCATGCAGTGGCATAAAAAGGGCACAGCACCTCCCAAGAAATTTAAAGTGTCACAATCAACTGGGAAACTCATGGCAACGGTATTTTGGGACTCGGAAGGAATATTGTTGATTGATTATAAAGATAAAGGTGTTTCTATAACCGGAGAATATTACGCTTCAATATTAGAGCGACTAAAAGAAGCCATTAAATGTGAAATTGTGAATCACCCACCCTACAGCCCAGACCTGGCCCCGAATGATTCTTACCTGTTTCGGAAAATGAAAAAAGAGCTGCGGGGTAAAAAATTTACTGCCGATGATGAAGTCAAGGAGGCAGTTTCGGCGTATTTTGCAGATAAAGAGAAATCATTTTTTTATGAGGGTATAAATAAATTAATTGAAAGATGTGAAAAGTGTATCCGTCTTGCAGGTGAATATATTGAAAAAGAAAAATAATTTGGTTTTTTTATTTCCACCCCTTGTCCCCCATTCCGCGAATATAAAAACGCTCCCTCGTAAGTTGAATCCGTCATAAATTATGGTACAAAATTTGGGGAAACACTTCAGCATAGTTAATTAGTAAATAGATTGCGGACGTCACAAAATTCGGTGGTAAAAAATTTAGAATCCGAAAGACCGCAATATATAAATATCTTCAAACATAATATTATTAAAATAAATCGGCGATGTCGTAGATTCTTCTTGCGAATACAGAATTGCCTTTCTCGTCGCCGGCCTTTCTATTATTAGTGATAGCCGACTACTCGTTGACTGTTTGAACTCCAAGCCACCTACCGGTTTCGATTGCTTCCGTTCGCCGATTCAGCGTTATTTTTCTTTTATCTATCGGTTGCAATAGTTTCACAAACACAGTAGTCGTGTAATTTTCTATGTCATTGAGTAGGTAGTATCGCAGAGTTATTGTTGCGTTGATATGGTCCAATTACGCAGTGATTTATTTAAATACAGATGTTTGAACAAAAGAAAAAAAAACTTTTTTTTTCGTATCCACACGCGACAGTTAAAATCGTGTGGAATAAAGTTGTAGAAATATTTTAAGTTTAGATATTTATTCTTCTAGCCAAAATAATACAACATTTTCTTACCCTTTTCTTACCTTTTCATTCAGTGCATACAATATTTAATATTAAAAAATAATTTTTATGATGTAATAAAATATTAAAAATAACACCTAAATATAATTTTAAAATATTTTTGTGCTACTGTTTAGTTTATGCATGATGTTAAAAGGAAAAGGGTTGCTTTTTACTACATACTTCAGAGTATTAATGTACTCAGGGCTGATTTTGCGTCGGGTCACGATGGACTTCCTAGTTTTATCATTAGGGACTGTGCTTCAGTTTTGTGCGAACCACTGGCTGTTATATTTAATTTGGCCATGACGACTTCAACTTTTCCCGATGTCTGGAAGATCACTAGAATCGTTCCTGTTTTTAAGAAAGGTGATCGTTGTTCTCTCCATAATTATCGACCAATTAGTATTCTGTCTAATTTTGCTAAGATTTTTGATTATATTCTCCACCGAAAACTTACTAAATGTTTGAAACCCTTTATTTCTCTGCAGCAGCATGGTTTTACTGCTGGTAGATCCACTGTTTCCAACTTAGTGGAAATAACACAATTTATTAGCGAGTCAATGGACAATAGACAGCAAGGGGATGTCGTTTATACTGATTTTGCTAAGGCTTTCGACACAATTAACCACTCAGTATTAGTTTCTAAATTATCCAGCTTTGGATTTTGCCATTATGTAATTGATTTGATCTCTTCATATCTACATAACAGAAGTTGCTATGTTTCGTATAATGGATTTTCGTCAGATGTATATACTGCTTCTTCTGGAGTTCCACAGGGATCCACTTTGCGACCCTTATTGTTTAATATTTTCATTAACGATCTGTTCAAATCACTTACATGAAATTCCTTGGCATATGCTGACGATTTAAAAATTTTTTCTAGGATAACATCCTATGACGATTGCCGGATACTGCAGCATAATCTTAATACAATTAGTGATTGGTGTGTGCAGAATGATATTATTATTAATGTTGATAAGTGTGCTGTGGTCACTTTTACTAAAAGCAATAATCCCCTTATTAGTCAGTACACCATTGATCACACTGTCATTCTGAGGAAGTCGAGAATTGTTGATCTTGGGGTCTTGTTTTGACTCCAGATTGGAATTTACAGATCACATCACTACTATATGTGCTTCGGCGTCACGTGCTTTGGCTTTCCTTGTGCGTTCCTGCAGACATTTTAATAACATTACGGCTCTCAAGGTTTTATACTATGCTTTTGTCCGGACTAAGCTTGAGTATGCCTCGGTGGTATGGTATCCGTGCTATATTTATCAAAGTTTGTTTCTGGAGAGAATCCAGAAAATATTTTTAAAATACTTATCTTACCGGCTTGATGGTACATACCCACCGAGGGGAGTTGATTATGAGGCGTTATTGGTTAGACACAGCTTCCAATCTTTGTCTTGTCGTAGGTATGCTACCAGTGCGAAGTTTCTTGTTAACTTGATTAATAATGGTGTGGATGCCCCTTCTGTACTGTCTCAGGTTTGTCTATTGGTTCCTTCTCATTCCACTCGGTCTTTTGATTCCTTCGCTATTCCGAGGGCCAGGACTAATGTTCTATTGAAAGCTCCGCTTACCCATATATGCGGGAATGCGAATATGTTATTCCCAGATCCTTTTCATAGGTAATACTTTCGGTGGTTTAAGAGTGTGGTACAACTTTGGTTTCATATAAGTTATTTTTTTTGCCTATAAATATATCATTAAGTTTTTAGTTTTCATTTATTATTAATATTGTATATTTTAATTTTTATATATATTTAGGTTAGTTTCATTTAATACTTGCACACTGTACATATTGTTTGATTTGTCCTTTAAATGGTTTGTCTGTTGGACAATAAAGATATTATTATTATTATTATTATTATTATTATTATTATTATTATTATTATTATTATTATAAATACGAAAATGATTAATGAACTACCCAGATTAAAAATATGAAGACAAGAGAGTACGGTGTTTATTGTGATATAAATATTTATATATTTGGACACAAAGAAATATAGAAAAGCATTCCAGTACTAAACGATACACAGACAACAAGGCACGACTCTATCAAATATATCTCCTCGATCGTATATTTTTTATTCTAATATGCCCTTTTACATGTTTGACAAAGAACAGTTTCGTATATTTTGAATAAAATATGGGAAAGCTTAAAAACTACTCAGATGTACATTCCAAACAGAAACACATATCCAATATGTGCTTCAAAATCGTATACGATCATACATTGAAATGAAAAAAACATGGATTACTGTTGACGAAAGCGAATGTAAAAGAGAACAAGGTGGCAAATGTTATAATATATATTATGAAAGCTGATAAATAAAGTTGTGATATCTTTTCCGCAAATTAGAATCGTAACAAGGCGAGTGTGATATTTGTGTCACTTATATTTTGTTTTATCAATAACACACATTATTCACAGCTGTTGTTGCGTGGCGCAAAATGGATAAGACTGACAAAATGTCTGCAGTATGACGTAAGTTTCTACATTTGTTTCGGAGAGCAACGTATACCGTGCTGAAGAGATATTTTTATATTTAGAAGATGATTAATCGACATCTACGGATGTAATACACGCATAATTAAAATAATCTTTCGAAATAGATAACTGATCTGTACAGGCATCAGCACGAATGTCTTAATTAGGTAAAATAGAAATCTTGACAAAATGCTTGCAGCAAAGTTAAGTTTCCACATTTGTCTCGGAGAGCAACGTAGGCCGTGATGAAAAGAACTTAAGTATATATAGAAAATGACCGCTCGTCATCTGTGATTACAGTATACACATAATTAAAATAATCTTTAGAAATAGATAACGGATCTATACACGCATTATCACAAATTTGTTTTACTCGAAATTTTTGTTTATAACACTTTCAAATCTTCCTACGCCACACATATTTATTATGTCACTTGTAACACATAGCAGTGAGTGTACATTGTTCATAATATGTATTGACTCCACTAACGACAACCCAGTATTTTGAAATTTTTCTAACGAATCAAAATAAACTTTTAAAATTGTCGTAAATTTGTTTTAAATCCGTTTCAACGGATGTATTT
Organism: Dermolepida albohirtum; assembly: GCA_031893035.1. Lineage (NCBI taxonomy): Eukaryota > Metazoa > Arthropoda > Insecta > Coleoptera > Scarabaeidae > Dermolepida > Dermolepida albohirtum. The sequence goes on along the minus strand of JAVIWB010006886.1, from coordinate 24,862 downwards.
TCAAATCTTTTCTGGCCTTCTTTAATTGCTAGAGCTTCGTTAAGTTTGAATTGTAGAATCACAGATTTTATCCGTTGGAAAATCTCGCAATAATCGAAAGCCGTTTTCAACCATGTTCCCCAACGTGTGACAATTGGCTCTGGTACCTCAGGAATACCAGGACCACCCTCTGTGCAATTCTCGAATTCGTTTGGGAGATTTCAAAGACACTCTTTTGATACTTGAAACCAACGCATCCACCATTAATACAACATTGTCGAATACTATGTGCTACGAAGTGTAAAGCGTTTTAAACGTCACATGTAAAAGTCCCTCACACTCGTCTCTAAGGAAACGCCATACTTTATATGTTTTCTTACATTACACTGGTGAGGTCTCTGCGTGTTCACATGTAAAAGTCCGCCGCATTTGTCTCTAAGGAAACGCCCTACTTCATCTGTTTTATTACATTACACTAGTGGGGGCTCCGCGTATCCACATGTAAAAGTCCCTCGCACTTGTCTCTAAGGAAACGCCCTACTTCATCTGTTTTATTACATTAAACTAGTGGAGGCATTGTGTACTCAGTACGAACCTGATCCGCGGGAACACATCCTAACTCTGCTGATAAACAACAGCACTACATCTCAAATATTGTAAAGTACCATAGCTAAATGCACCGTACTGCGCATAAGTAACAACCATAGAAGATTTATTGTTCTAACAATCTTATCTGTTATCTCGGTAACCTGCATTGCAACCAGAGACGGCGTTCTAGACGCTGATGCCATCCGGAGAAACATATTCCTTTGAACTTTTTCTAATATTTTCCTATTCTTATGTACATACTCGTATGTCTACGATTTTGTGCCATATAGGGGTTCCCTATAGAACTGCATTAAGTAATGCATTAAAAAGTATAACCTTGCGTATTACAAATTATATCGGTATTTAAAAGGAAGTACTTAATTATATTAAAACTAAATAATTCGTCTGTCATTCGCTAAATAGCTATCGCTTAATCAAAATTTCAGATCAGTGTTGTAAAAGTATAAGATTTTTCAATAGGGATAATATGATATTGAAGTTACATTTCGGCCATTTTTATCTGTCATGATCTGTCATTTGTTTTTCATTGTATTCAGTAGTGTTTACAATTTCATCATGGAGAGATATACGCAAGAACAACGTCTACAAATTATTCAGTTTTGTTATCAAAATAATCGTTCTCCAATTGCAACTTTTCGTGCGTGTTTGCCATTTTATGGTCGTAATAATCGTCCAAGTGTGCTCGCTATTCGTCGAATTGTTAAAAATTTTGAGGTTACATTTTCTTTACATAATTTTCAAGTGCCAATAAGACAAAGAACCGCTCGAAGTAATGCAAATATTGCTGCCGTTCAGGCAAGTGTTACTGAAGACCGCAATTTGTCGATTCCAAGACGTTCTCAACAATTGCGACTGTCACAAACCACAACCTGGCGGATTTTGAGAAAGGATTTGGGTTTGCATCCCTATAAAATTGTTCTCACTCAAGAACTGAAGCCATTGGACCACCGTAAACGTCGTGAATTTGCTGATTTTGCCTTGGAACAACTTGAAAACGATAACGATTTTTTTAAGAAAATCATCTTCTCTGATGAGGCTCACTTTCATCTGGATGGTGTGGTAAATAAACAAAATTGTCGATTCTGGTGCGAAGAAAATCCACAAATTATTTATGAAAGACCATTATATTCACCTAAATTGACAGTTTGGTGTGGTTTTTGGTATGGTGGAATCATCGGTCCGTACTTCTTTCAAAATGAAGCTGGTAACACCGTTACTGTCAATGGAGAACGGTATAGATTGATGATAACCAATTTTTTATGGCCGACATTGGAAGAAGTTGATCTCGACAATATTTGGTTCCAACAAGACGGGGCTACGTGCCACACAGCAAATGCAACAATAGAATTATTGCGAGAAAGGTTTGGAGATTCGATTATTTCAAGAAATTGTGATATTGAATGACCTCCAAGAAGTTGTGATTTAACACCATTAGACTATTTCTTGTGGGGTTATTTAAAGTCATTGGTTTATCGAAATAAACCAGACTCTCTTCAAGCTTTACAAGTCAATATTGAACGTGCCATTCATAACATACGGCTAGATTTTGTTGGAAAAAGTGCTCGAAAATTGGGTTCATCGAATTCGTTCCTGCAGAAGAAGTCGTGGAGGCCATTTCAATGACGTTTTATTTAGAACTTAATTGTATCGATTGTACTTCACATTAAATAAAAAACTTTTGAATTTTCTTAACAATAAGTGTGTTTTTTTTTAAAGAAATCATATCACTCTTATTGGAAAATCTGTTACAATTCCGAGAATTAATTTTTCTATTTTTGTTTTCAATAACTAATCATACAGATTGTTATGATTAGTTTCAATAACTATGTTTAACAAAACCTTTGTCTCATCTACAAATTGTCTGACGTAACGATACCGAAATTTCTATAATAACCGATAGAAATAAATACGAAATTTTTGCTGTTATTGGAAAATTTCTCACAACTTTACCTATATGTACACCTGACCAATTATCGTCATCCACTATTATTTCCATTAGTCACTTTATAAGTCATTATAAGGTAAATAAAATTGTTCAGACAATCGTATGTTTAACAGGCGGTTAAAATTTCGCAATAAAAAACGAGGTAATATCAATTGGTCTTGGAATCATCCGACTCAGCTGGAATATCTTAAAAAAAACCCGTGAAATCTTTTTAATATGACATTGTATTGTTTTATTAAGTTACGTAAGAACCGATTTTATTCATTAAGATAGTCGTCGATCGTTAAAAATAGTAAAAATTCCAATTACTACATGTCGTTACGGAAAAGTTAAGTTTTGACAGTTATTTTATTCGGCTACCGTCAGTCAAATATTTTTTGTATTGATGAGATGTACTTCGAGACTTTTTTAGATTGGGTTTTGTATTTATTTTTAACAAAGAAGAATGAATTTTATCAAACTGTCATTTTACATTTGTTTTAAGTTTACAAATTTTTCCATTTATACCAACTATTTTCTTATGTTCTGCTTCTGTTCAATGTATTTAAAGATAGATATTCATTTTTTACGTACATTATCGGCCAAAAGTGTTTTCACACGTACATATTTTCATATTATTCAAATAGACAAAAAAATCTCAATTTTTTCAAAGGGGTGTATTCAACTGTCTTGACATTTCTGTTCAGTAAGGTCTGGCAAGTCATCACGAATCGTTTAACGCCAGAACAACGCTTCCAAATTTTGAAAATTTACTTTGAAAAAAATAAATCTATTCGCGAAGTTCATAGAGCACTTCGTCCATTTTACGGTCAACATAATCGGCCTAGTGAACAAGCAATTCGTGCAGTTATTGATAATTTTACCCTTCTCGATTCAAAATCATCAACAAGACAAAGAAATGTGCGTACCGAAGAGAATATTGCTGCTGTAGCGCAAAGTATTGAAGAAGACGCCGAAATGTCGATTCGTCGTCATTCTCAACTTGTCGGCCTTTGTCCTTCGACTACGTGGAAAATTTTACGTAATGATCTTACCTTACGTGCTATAAAATACAGCTCGTGCAAGAATTGAAGCCAAACGACCATCGTTTGCGTCGCATTTTTGCTGATTGGGTTCATTTGAAACTGGCTGAAGATGAGCATTTTTATCAAAGAATTGTGTTTAGTGATGAAGCTCATTTTTGGTTAAATGGCTACGTCAATAAGCAAAATTGCCGTATTTGGAGCGAAGACAATATTCAAGCCGTTAACGACTCACCTTTACAGTCATTAAATTGAACTGTTTGGTGCGGTTTACACACTGGCGGCATCATCGGTCCTTATTTCTTTCGAAATGAGGAAGGAGCTGTCGTTACGGTGAATGAGCGCTATCGAGCCATGCTGACTGAGTTTTTATTTCCAAAAATTAATCAGCTAACCATCAACGACATTTGGTTCCAACAAGACGGCGCAACTTGCCATACAGCGCGCTTAACAATCGATTTATTGCAAAATCAATTTGGTGACATGTTTATTTCCGAAAGTGGTCCTGCTCACTGGCCCCCTCGATCATGCGATTTAACGCCTCTTACTTTTTATGAGGCTATGTTAAGTCATTGGTTTATGCCGACAAAACTCTTGAAGCATTGGGAGCCAATATTCAAGCCACCATTGACGCCTTACGGCCAGATTTATCGGTAACAGTAGTCAAAAATTGGACTGATCGAATGGTCCATGTAACTCGTAGCCGCGGCAGATATTTGCCGGAAATCATATTTAAAAAACAAATGCCATGAAATTATTTACCAGATTATGAAAAAAAAATTTCATTCCAACAATATTTCTGTCTTGTATTGTCATTTAAAGTTCTCAAGCTCTTAAAAAACACCCGTTTCAATTACAATGTACAAGAATATTTCTTTTAGTTATTGGTCACTTACTTATGCCCAATACTGTATAATAAATTATTTTAACAACCAACTAATTTCATATTATTTTTTATATTCAAAAATATTTATTTTAAATACAATATAATTACAAATAAAAGAATTCGTAATAAAAGAAATATTCCAGATCCTCCACTGGTAAACAAAATAAAAATAATTAGATACGAAAAGTTTACAAAAGGCGATTGTTAATTGCACTTTATGCTTTCACTTAATAGTTTCTAGGGAATTATTATTATAATTTTCATTTATACATACAGCATATACATATGCATAATGTGTATCTACCCATCCAAGTTACGAAATACCTTTCAGCGCCAATTATCAGGTGACTCACGAAATTACACAGAGCGATAAAATTTCCATGTTTTTTTAAATTATTCTATCATTGTGTGTATCGTTGGGAAAGTATGAATTTATTTATAAAAATGGAATTTTTAGATCTTTTTTCTTTTGTTAATAAATACATGTTAGATTAATGTATACTTATATAGTGTATTACGCAATTTAGGGATGTTTTTATGTTTTAATTACAAGTGGGTTTTCAATTTTAGTGAAATTATACCTTAAAAAAAATTAATTTAAATATCCCTTTATTTTTTCAAATCATATTAGGTGCGCAACTAAGTTCTCGCTGTTTTTCAAGAGAAGGCTTCAGTAGTAAGTGCTGGTCGATTGTGACATAACCAAAACGTCATGAACCAAGCTTAGACATATGGTAAACACACCGCTTTGACACATTAGTGATTTTGTTTTTGCGTCACATACTTTTGGTTGTGTGAAAGTGTCTGATTTTGTGTCAAATAATCATCATTTGCGGGAAGTGTTGCTTTTCTTCTTTCATTCGAAGAAAACGGCGGCTGAAGCACATCGAGAACTCCAAAAAGTTTACGGAGATGCTGTTCTAAGTGAAACAACGTGCCGTGATTGGTTCCATCGCTTCAAAGACGGTAATTTCGATGTTAACGAACGTTCGCCTGAAGGAAAACCAAAAACCTTCGAAGACGCTGAATTGGAAGCATTGCTCGATGAGGATCCGTGCCAAACGCAAAAAGAGCTTCCTTCAGCATTAGGAGTTACCCGCCAAGCCATTTCTCAGCGACTGCCTGCGTTGGGAATGATTCAAAAACATGGAACTTGGGTGCCTTATGATTTGAAGCCAAGAGACGTCGAGCGTCGTTTTTTCGTCTGTCAACAACTGCTCCAGCGGCAAAAAAGGAAGGGTTTTTTCTTCATCGCATCGTTACGGGTGATGAAAAATGGATTCATTACAGCAACCCAAAAACAATAAAATCTTGGGGACTGCCCGGTCATGCGTCTACGTCGTCGGTTTGGCCGAATATTCACGCTGCGAAGGTTTTGCTGTGTATTTGGTGGGATCACGATGGTGTTATTTATTATGAGCTGTTGAAACCGAATGAAACCATCACTGGGGAACGGTATCGAACTCAATTGATGCGATTGAGCCGAGCACTGCGCGAGAAGCGGCCACAATACGAGCAGAGGCACGAAAAAGTGATTCTACAGCATGACAACGCTCGGCCTCACGTTGCCAAACCCGTTAAAACCTACTTAGAAACGCTCAAATGGGAGGTCCTACCCCTCCCGCCATATTCCCCAGATATTGCGCCGTCCGATTATTTCTTGTTCCGTTCGATGGCACATTGTCTAGCTGATCAGCAGTTCCGCTCATATGAAGACATCTCAAAATGACTTGATTCGTTGATAGCCTCAAAAGACGAACACTTCTACCGTGACGGTATTCGAGCTCTGCCAGAAAGATGGGAAAAAGTTGTCGCTAGCGATGGGCAATATTTTGAATGATTCATTTGTAAACATTTTTTCCCAATAAAGTTGCATTTTTATCAAAAAAACAGCGAGAACTTAGTTGCGCACCTAATATTTACTTTAGTACATTGTATGCCAATTTATGAAGCATTTATTTTAATTTACTTAGAATTTAATTTATCATAGCGTATAAAATCGAATACAAAACTGTTATATAATACAATATCTTGAATGTTAAAAGGAATCATTCAAACATTAATAACACTTGTTTACTATATATGTTTCAGAGATTCACTCATCATCAGGTAAACTTGCGTTATTAACGAACGTTTCCTTTATAGACTTTACTGTACAAATAATGAAAAAACATTTTCTCCCCGTCTCGTATAACACACAACGAACAGCTTCATTAATTTTGTAAAAAGAGGACAATTGAAGAACATTTTTTAAAAAAATTTTGATTTCAAATTTAAAAAGGAAATAAATCTAGGAATCAAGCTAACCACTGAATGTAATTAATGCATCATTAAAACTATAAAAGAAAGTGGTTCCGCCCGGGATCGAACCGGGGACCTTCTGCGTGTAAAGCAGACGTGATAACCGCTACACCACGGAACCGTTGTTATTAACATTATTTTATTAACAAATTTGGAAGAATATGAAGTTCCTATATGTGTATATAGGAATTTAATCATTTAAAGTTGATGTAAAACCTGTTTCCACATTAATTTTATACGGTATACATATTTCTACAACTAAGTTGTCATCATCACCTGGAAACAACAGCAAAGACCCGCCAGAAGAGTTTTCGTACACGATCTGTACCGTCGAAAGCCAAAACGCACACTGAACACGCGCAGTGTGTGTTTTGGTTCTCAACATCTTATGTCAAAATATCATGACAATTGCTTCATTAGAAGCAGAGAAATTGCCCATAAAGTAACACTGCGTATTTGGCATTGGTCGAAAAATGAATTTTGAACAAAGAACAAATATCAAGTTATGTTTTAAACTCGATAATTCGTTTACTGAAACGTTTAATTTGATGAAACGGGTGTATGGTGATGCGTGCTTATAAACGATTTAAAGGCAATCGTACAGACATAAATGACGACGAGCTACCTGGTGCAAAAAAATCTGTGGTTATGGAAAGTAACATCGAGCTTGTGCGTGAATTTATCAGAAATGAGTCGAAATCCTCATTGCGATACGTGGGAAAGGAATTAAGTATTTCGAAAAATTCAACTTTTCGCATTTTGAGACACGATTTGGGACTGAGAAAGGTTTGTGCAAGGATTGTACCACACAAGCTAACTGAATTTAACATTGTACAGGCTTGATGAAAGACTCAAAAATGATAAAAACTTCAGGTATTCTATTGTAACTGACGACGAGACGTGGTGTTTTCAATATGATCCCGAGACCAAGCGCCAAAGCTCTGAATGAAGCATCCAAGCGAAGAAAGACCGCAAAAAAGCTGTTTGGAGATGTTGATTTGTTTTTATGATTCGAAAGGCATACTGCACTAAGAGTTTGTGCCAACTAGCCGTATAGTCAATGCTGTATATTATTTTAGTGTTATGAAGTATCTTTTGGCGCGTATTCATCGTGCGCGCCCTCAATATCGTGAAAATGGCAGCTGGCGTTTGTTACATGATAATGAATCATCTCATCGTTCGACGCTTATCACTGTTTTTCTAATCATAAATTTCCTTTTTATGGCATTGACCGTAATCACCGGATTTGACCCCTTGTGATTTCTACCTATTCTCCAAACTACTTTTGCCGATGAAAGGACACCGTTATGCCGACGTCGAAGCTATTAAAAAGGCGTCGACAGGGATCTTGAAGGACATCTCTAAAGATGACCTTAAAAATTCATTCGACGTGTTGATTAACCGTGCAAAAACTTTTATTGAAGCCGAAGGCGACTACTTTGAATAAAATAGAATTTTGCCAAAATAGTAAGCTTTTGTTTTTATTTTAAAAAAGTTCGGTTTTCTCTACGACAGACTGTGTATTCCATGTTCCAATTTGATATATTTTAGTCTCATTTTCATTTTCATCGCCATTGCCAACTCTAAAATTCTGGGGTGGGCCAATTTAATTACCAGGTATTGTATATGTTAAATAACAAAATCATGTTATGATGTTATTTACTACTCTTGGCACACTGAAATTAAGCATGTAGCGAATTATATAAAAAGTTAATCGGCACATATTACAGCAATGATCTAAAGAAAGCGTATTGAACACATGAGTGAACAAGAGATGATTAAACCTTTGCGCTGGGTAAAAAGCGTGTTGTCTAAAACACAAATATTGTAGGAAAGCTTCCGCACTTGTTCAAGCGTGATCACGCGCTGCTTATGGATAAATGACCAAATTACCGAACCGTGATTAAGTTTTAAACGCCCTCAAAAAAAAAAGTAATGAAATATATTCTCATAATTATTTGCAATAGGCTTATATTAAAAAGAAGTTGATAATGTTTTAGGGAGATTTTGAAATGGAGAATTATGAATTATAAACTACGAATTTCTAAAAAATTTTCTGCAAAATTTATTAATAAAAACCAAAGCAATCGGTTTCTTGGGGTGGCGATTATTACATCTTTTTCCAAGCAGAAGACCCGGGTTCAATCCCGAGCGAAACCACTTCTTACATTTTATTTTTCCAGTTTTATATTTCACACAAGTGTTTCACATAAGAGGTTGTATTCTGTTAGTTCAGAACTACTGTTTTACATACTGTAAAGGCTAAATTCAAAACTTTTTATTTTGACGAAAATCTAAAATTTTTTCCAAGGGGTATACTCGCAAAAATTGATATTTTTCGAAAGTTGGTATATATTAATAAATGACATTTGCCATCTTTCCTTCAGCTGCATGATTCCGCGCTCATAAAATTTCTGGTCCATATAAGCAAAAAGCTGAACCAGGTGCGAGTGAAGGTTATCGTCATTTGTGAAAGTTTTACCATTCAAAGAATTCTGCAAACTTCGAAATAAATGGTAATCAGATGGTGCTAGATCAGGGCTGTATGGGGGATGTGGATTCACTTCCCAGCCAAGCTCCAATAGTTTCCCACGAGTTGCTAAAGATGTGTGAGGCGTTGCATTATCTTGGTGGAAAACTACACCTTTCCGATTTGACAATTCTGGCCGTTTTTCTTTGATTGCTTCATCCAGTTTTATTAATTGTTGACAGTAAACATCAGAATTGATCGTTTGTTTCCTTGGAAGCAGCTCAAAAAACACAACACCTTTGTAATCCCACTAAACTGACAGCATGATCTTTTTTTGGATACAATTCAGCTTTCGATGTGGTTTGAGCTGGTTTATCGTGTTTGCTCCATGATCGTTTTCGAACTATGTTACTGTACAGGACCCATTTTTCATCACCAGTGATGATTCTTTTTAAGAAAGGGTCGGTTTCATTTCGTGTAAGATGCATATCGCAAAAGTTGATTCTTTGTGTTAAATGAATTTTTTTCAATTCGTGAGGTACCCAAATATCAAGCTTCTTAACTAGCTCAAGCTATTTTAAATGTTTTTCAATTTTTGTGTGCGATACATGTAGCCTCTCCGCAACCTCTCGAACAGTTATATGACGATTCTCTTCAATTATGATTTTGATTTGGTCATCATCACTTCAGTAGGCCGACCAGAACGTTGCTCATCTTTGAGGGAAAAATCTCCAGAACGGAATTTTTTATACCAATTCTGACACGTGCGCTCTGTTAAGCAATTAGCACCATAAACTTCACATATCTTTTTGTGAGCCGCAGCAGCTTTCTTTCCTTTACGGAAATAAAATAGTAAAATATGTCGAAAATGTTCGTTTCTGCACTCCATTTAAAATTAACCCACAACTAATAGCTTTAATAAAAATCACGCACTACTTGCTTCTGAAGTTACGTCAATGTGACTAGTATCACGCGACAAACGGTAAAGTACAGCACTAACATACGTTATACAAAAAATAAAGCAACGCTCTCTATCAGTAAAAAGCGAAAGTACTTAGTTGTTGTGCTTTTTGAACTGCTTCCAAGGGACCAAACGATCAATTCTGATGTTTACTGTCAACAATTAATAAAACTGGATGAAGCAATCAAAGAAAAACGGCCAGAATTGTCAAATCGGAAAGGTGTAGTTTTCCACCAAGATAATGCAAGGCCTCACACATCTTTGGCAACTCGTGGGAAACTATTGGTGCTTGGCTGGGAAGTGATGCCACATCCCCCATACAGCCCTGATCTAGCACCATCTGATTACCATTTATTTCGAAGTTTGCAGAAATTTTTGAATGGTAAAACTTTCACAAATGACGATGACCTTCACACCTTTCAAAAAAATTAAATATCTCTAAAATTGCTGAATTTGAATGTAGAAATTTTGCTAAGACATCTCGTTGATTTCAGATATGCAATAAAAAAGGCATCCTTTAAATTAAAACAGCTGAGTCCTTATCCTGGTTTGCCCAGAAATATAGTCAGTACGAAAATATTTTCTTTCTCAAATTTTGTCAGTCAATCGCCTTGTATAGTAGTAATAATATTAATAATAAAAATAATTGAATAATTTAAAAATCATAATTTCGTTCCCTAACGTTTCACCCACCCTGTATACAAACACTTGTAATATAGCAAATCGAACTTGAATAGTTAAATATCGCCGATGATATGACAAATCGTTGCGGTCTATTCCTAATGTGACATGTCTATTTGTCCGATTAAAAGCGTGTCGTCAAATCGTCTGATGCGGTTTCAGTTGTCGGACCAGTTTGAGGTCTTCCTGGAAACCGCGCGATAAATTCTGTTTAATTGCAGTTGATAGATGTGCAAATATCTATAGACAACGCACACATGTGCCTCTCGCCCGGTTGTGGGTGAAAAACATTACACAATCTTTTTTCCTGCTGTGTCTGATGCATTTGTAGGCCTACCGCTTACTCATTCCTGGCCTTCATCGGTTCAATGCTCTTCTGTTTAATTAGAAAAATTATGTAATATCGAAAATTAATTTAATTTCTTAACTCGATGCCTTTAGAATTTAAATACCGTAACTAATAATGTTGTTATATTTTAAATAGTAAAGGAAATACATTTAATTTATGGTTTTTATTGTTACTTAATATGATTAAATGTATTTCTACTCCAAATGAGTAATGTACAGGCAGTTCTTACATACAATTACGAGGGTGATTCTAAAAGTAACCGACCCAACAAAGAAAACAAAAATTTTGGAAAGAAATATATTTATTTTTCAACATAATGCCTTTTCTTTTAGCCTAGAGTATACAGATATTTATGTATTTCATCCATAATATTAAGTAGCGGTATCGCAAACCTTTTATCTAACTCATAATCTTTGCCTGCACTCGTTAAAATCAAAGTAAATAATGAAGTGGTGATATATCTAATACCTTATACAAGTAAAATTTACTCAGGCTTATTAGAATCCTCGAACAGTGTGTTTATGATAACATACGAGGGTGGTCCCAGAAATACCCGACCCAACAAAGAAAACAAACATTTTAGAAAGAAATATATTTATTTTTCAACATAATGTCTTTTCAGCTCTATACACTTTTCCCAGCGATGTTTAGTAAGTTCGATAACCTTTTTATAATAAGAACTGTCTTACTCCTCAAAATAGCCATTAACTGCCGACATCACTTCATCATCGTTGGAAAATCTTTGACCACTGAGTCATTTTGTCAAGTTTGGGAACAGAAGATAGTCCGAGGGGGCTAAATCTGGCGAATAGGGTGCATGAGCTAGTAATTCAAGCTTTAATTCATTAATTTTGGCCATTGCAATAACCGATTTGTGAGCTGGTGCATTGTCTTGATGAAACAACACTTTCTTCTCAGCCAAGTGCGTTCGTTTCTGCTTGATTTCTTCTCTCAAACGTTGCAATAAGTTCGCATAATACTCGCCGTTGATAGCTTTTCCTTTTTCAAGATAGTCAATGAAAATCATTCCACGCGCATCCCAAAAAAACCGATGCCATGACGTTGCCTGCAAATGAAACAGTCTTCGCTTTCTTTGGAGGCGGTTCTCCGTTTCGAGTCTATTGTTTTGATTGTTCTTTTGTCTCGGGTGTGAAGTGATGAACCCATGTTTCATCCATGGTTATGAAATTCTCATAAATAGGGACTTATGCGATTTTGCCTTTCATTATATTGAAAATATAAGTCCAAGTGTAGGACAACAGGCAAGAAGATAATAATTCTTGTTTCATTACAAAATCAATTAACATTTCGATTGAGTTCCATGACATGATTGCCACAGCTTAAGGACGTGTTGCAGAAGCAATTTCAAGTTAAAAAATATCTAATGAATACATGCCCAAAATTCTGTCCCAATTGAGCTGTAAGCATTTGTAGTTTTAGATAACCCCACTAATGCAGAAATTATATACCGCTGCAAAAAGGAATCTCAATGAAAATCATTTAAAAAGAAGCCAATTTATTAAATTAGTTGTTCAAAGTATCCACACAAATACGTGTTCTTGGAGTCGGAGAGATAGCTCTGCTAATAGTCTCAGCTTCTGAAGCATCCCTGATTCTAGCAATAAATTGCTGTCTGCTTTCAAATTATTCTACAACAACTAAATTTTTCAGCCTTCCCCATAAAAAATAAACTAGGACATTTAAGCTTGCAGAACTTGACGGTCAAGTAATTGCAGAACCTCCTCCAATCCACCGCCTCGTAGAATTTTGATTAAAAAAATCTGCTAGTTGTCGACTAAACTGCAGAGGTGCGCCACCTTGCTGTATCCACCTTCAGGCGAGCGGAGACAAGACGACGGTGAAGAAGGGATGCGTATGAATTTACTATTATGACATTTTAGTGCATATGTGCTCAGCAACCGGCCCGCGGGCCGGATCCGGCCTGCTGTAAGATTTGATCCGGCCCGCAAGACATTGTCGTATAATTTCATGTCTGATATCTATCGCTAAAAAATTTTTAACACACTTTAAAACACTACTTTTAAACGCGGCCCGCGAACGTATTTGCACAATAAAGTTTGGCCCACAACATGTCAAAGATTGTCCATACCTGTTTTAGTGAATTGTGAATAATATTTACGAAGGATGCGGGCTAGGCTCCATTTAGAGTTTTAGATAAGACTAGTTTAGATAGTTAGTTTTGTAGTAAGAAAAGGTTAATGTTATGTTATATTCGGTGTAGTGCCACAGACCGAGCACCGGATTCTAGAACAATTATTGTCAATTATTTAAGTTTTTTTCTAAGTAAAGTGTATCCACCTTCATCGTTTTATAGTAAAAAGAATGTTATCCAGAAATTTTGTAAGGTTATTTTCCAGCAAACGTAAATAACGAACTGTCGTGAAACGTTCTTCGAATAAACTTACCAATGGATGGTCGTTAATAATACCACATCGAAAATTCAACGCAAACTTCAAATGTTTGTAACTCAGTTCCGATACAGTTTTGGGCACATGTTCATTAGATATTTTCAACTTAAAATTGTTACAATAACACATCCTTAAGCTGTGGCCAATCATATCATGGGACACCCGGTACGAGGATAGTTTGACAAGTAGTGAGAACGACACATAGGTGGCGCTCTAATTGGTAAAACAAATGCACTGTAATTTAGGTTGGCTATTTATATGTTTACATTCCGATATTTAGATAAATCGATTGATTAGTTTATTTTTGACCGCTGATTGAAAAAGAAGCAACACGTCGTTTTGTTAAAATGGAAAAAGCAGAGTATCGTGCGGTGATTAAATACTTCGTAAGTAAGGGCATGAAAGCTACCGAAATAAAAGATGAGTTACGGGAAACATTAAGTGAATCTGCTCCACCATCCGCCACAATAAGTAGATGGGTAAATGAATTTAAACGTGGTAGAACAAGCTGTGTTTATGAAGCGCGCTCTGGAGCACCAAAAATCGTGACTTCTAAGGAAATGATTATAAAAATCCATAATATAATTACGCAAGATCGAAGACTCAAAGTGAGAGAGATAGCAGACATGGTAAACATTTCAACAGAACGCGTACACCACATATTCATTTCATTTCACATTTCCAAGCTTTCGGCAAGATGGGTGCCGCGATTGCTTACAACTGATCAAAAGTTCACTCGTTTGCGCATTTCCAATGACTGTTTGGACCTTTATAAGCGGAATCCGGTTGATTTTTGTAGGCGATTTATTACTTGCGATGAAACTTGGATACACTACAGTACACCCGAAACTAAATAACAGTCGAAACAATGGTTAGAACGTGGTTCTGCACCTCCAAAGAAAGCGAAAACCACTTTATCGGCAAACAAAGTGTTGGCATCAATTTTTTGGGATTCAAAGGGCATTTTGCTCATTGATTACCTTCAGAAAGGTGCCACAATAAACGGACAATATTATGCAGAACTTATACAAAAATTAAATGTTGAGATTCGTGCTGAACGGCCAGGAATGGCAAAGAAAAAGATTCTGTTTCACCAAGACAACGCTCCTTCGCATACCAGCACAATTGCGATGTCCAAAATCCACGAGTTGCATTTCCAATTAGTACCGCATGCGCCTTATTCGCCGGATCTAGCCCCTTCCAACTTCCACCTTTTTCCAAAATTGAAAACGGCACTAGGTGGAAAGAAATTTTCGTCTAACGACGAGCTTATCATCTTCGTAAATGAGTATTTTGCAAACCTTCCGGAATCGCATTTTAGAGATGACATAAGGGCATTGGAGCGCCGTTAGAATAAATGTATTGCTCTTTCAGGAGAATATATTGAAAAATAAAAATTATTTTGTATTTAAAAAATTCGTTTTTCTTTTCCATTCTCACTACTTGTCAAACTACCCTCGTATATACAAAATTGTTTATTATTTCCCACGTGTTTTTCTGGCACATCCATAGTTAATGGTGACTATTTATTGGTTTATTTGCAATTCAGTTAGTTGAACCTATTGACACGTTTATGTTAAAAATTGACACTTCCTGATGAATGTCAACAACATATTAAATTTTCATATTTACTGTTAAGTTTCTGAAGTATGAATCATTCACAATTTGCATAAATACATACATTAACTAGAAACATATTGTTCGCCAGCAGAAAAAAGAAACATAATAGAATTAGCAGCAAAGTTCAAGGCGAGTTCGCTTAAAATTTCGAGGTACCCTTGAAAGGCAAAATTTTAACATACAATAAATAACACTTATCATCGGTTACATTTAGCTTTTAATGGGTCAAATTTTGTAACGCGACAGCGTTTGTTTGTATTTTTTTTGTTTATTCGAGGCTACAATAAAACACGTATCGTTGAACTGAAATGGTAAAAAATGCCATCCTAAAATTACACTTTTACGGCTTGCCAAATAAAAGGGAAAAATGATATTGCAATAACAGTGGAAAAAGAGCATAGCTTCTTGCATAATTCGTCTAGTGGTGACTGAACTCGGACTCGTTTTTTGTTAACATGCTTATGTATTTCACTGGGTTTGCGTAATTGTTAATCATTTTACGGAATATAGTCGACATAATCGAAATGCTTTTGTTGAAAAAAAATGTAGCGCCTGTGAAAAAAACGAAATTGCAAACTCAGGTCTGGCACTTTTTTAAGAATAATGAAATATTATGACATGCTAGCAAAATAGCTCGTGCTTTTGGAATCGTTTTGGTTTTCTTTTCGTGTTAGCATAGAAAGCGTTGATTTTCTTTTAATATATATGAAAATGTTTTAATAATTCAAACAATCTTTTTTAAAACTGTTATTGTCATTATTTAAAAAAAATTTGCAAGTAAATTAAACAGAGAAATCTAGTAAAGTCATCTTAGGCAGCAGGTCGTTGGACTCCATTCTCAGAGTATGATGAGCCAGTAACTTATCACTAAGCTAACAGCCAGTATTCTTTCTACAATTTATAAATTACCTTTTGGTACAATTAATAAAAATATACGTATAAAATTATGACGAAAATATGAGTGTATATTAAACCATGATTAAATGTATTTCTACTCCAAATGAGTAATGTACAGGCAGTTCTTATATACAATTACGACGGTGATTCTAGAAGTAACCGACCTAACAAAGAAAACAAAAGTTTTGGAAAGAAATATATTTATATATATAATCTCTTTTCAGCTCTATACACTTTTCCCAACGAAGGTGAGTCAGTTCGATACCCTTTTTATAATAAGAACTGTCTTGCTCCTCAAAATAGCTTTTAACTGCCGACATCACTTCTTCATCGTTGGAAAATTTTTGGCCACTGAGCTATTTTTTCAAGTTTGGGAACAGAAAATAATCCGAGGGGGCTAAATCTGGCGAGTATGGTGCATGAGGCAGCTATTCAAACTATAATTCATTAATTTTGGCTATTGCAATAACGGATTTGTGAGCTGGTGCATTGTCTTGACGAAACAGCACTTTCTTCTTATCCAAATGCGGCTGTTTTTACTTGATTTCTTCGCTCAAACTTTGCAATAAGTTCGCATAATACTCGCCGTTGATAGTTTTTCCCTTTTCAAGATAGTCAATGAAAATTATTCCACGCGCATCCAAAAAAAACCCATGCCATGATTTTGCCTACAGATGAAACGCTCTTCGCCCTCTTTGGAGCCGGTTCTCTCTTTTGAGTCCATTGTTTTGATTGCTCTTTTGTCTCGGGTGTGAAGTGATGAACCCATGTTTCATCCATGATTATGAAACGGCGCAAAGATTCTACTTTGTTGCTGTGAAACGCTAAATACTTAATTGAAACATCTTCACGACACTATTTTTTTTTAATGTGAGCAAACGCTGCAAGATGGGTACCGCCATATTGCACACAGCTCCCATGTCAAAATTTTCAGATAATATGCGATGTACCGCACTTTTTGAAATGCCTACTATGTCTGCTAGCTCGCGCACTTTCAGTCGACGGTCATCCAGTACCGCTTTGTGGATTTTCTTCACCATTTCTGGAGTCGTCACCTCATATGGTTGTTGTAAACGAAGGACCAGACTCACCCAGAGTAGAATCCAGTTCAGCTTTTATATCGGTTGGGCTAAGGCTTTTCAAATAAAAATGTTGTGTCACGTAATGATGACCAATTTTCTCCATTTTTACAAATTCACTGAAAACGTTCAATATTAATGGCTTCCAAACAAATACTAAACAACGTGGCGTCTTCAAACTATATAGATTATGTACTTTTTAATACAATGATATTTTTCAAACAACTACCGCCATCTCTAGGTCAGGCCGCGTACTTATAGGACCACCCTCGTATATGTCGATGATTTAAAATTAATGACAATGGGAAAAGTCTGAAGGTGGAAAGAAAGAAAGTGAGTGTACAAACAAGTCTAAATAAAACTAAAATCATGAAGTTTGGGAAATATGAATTCAAGTCAGTGGAAATATATAAATAAGATGACAAGGAGATCAAAATCACGAATATACGAGATGTCCTCGGCACTCTAAAAGGTGTACAAAAAATTAGGTAAAATATTTATGTCATTAAATAAACGTTAAAATAATCATTCAAATGCTAATAACATCCTGTTTACTATGCGTTTCTAGGAGTTCAC
The DNA here is from genome assembly GCA_031893035.1 of Dermolepida albohirtum. Classification (NCBI taxonomy): domain Eukaryota; kingdom Metazoa; phylum Arthropoda; class Insecta; order Coleoptera; family Scarabaeidae; genus Dermolepida; species Dermolepida albohirtum. The sequence goes on along the minus strand of JAVIWB010006886.1, from coordinate 7,058 downwards.
CTCTCCTCAGGTAAACTTGTGTTATTAACGAACAATTCTTTGTAAGTTTATCACACCTTTTCAATACAAAAGTATAATGAAAAAACAAATCCTCTCCCTTTTGTTCAAGCATACGGATATACGGACAAATAAAACAATGAGAGGAAATCAAAATCGCGAACATATGAGATATCTTCGGCACCCTGTATACCAACAATATCTTCATGAATAATAACTATTAACAAAAGAATTTTTTTTACAATCTGTGGTTTCGTCCAGATATAATAAGTTTTGTATTTTCCACTTCTGATTTAATTCTATTTTTAATACGATAACGAGCAGATGGTACAAAATTTCATAACCTTTTCGAATTGCGTAATTTACAGTTCGCGTATTTATTCCGGAACGAATAAAACGATTATCTAATAAACAAAACAGTAGATTGCACATCATCAACGTTGAGCATAAATCGGATAGAAATTGTTCATTCGATCGTACGCCAGGTTTTTTCTGTTGCCCACTATCCACGTGTTTTTTGCAGACATATTTTGTCGAGCATACGAATGGCAGCATTTCACTTTTGCACTATCGTACATTAAATCCGGAAATCCACAAATAAACTTACTTATTATGTCAGATAATGGTTGTTTTTCTCGATCGCCGACCGAATTTCCTTACTCTATCGATCGCTCATTTTTGTTTCGTATTTAAAAATACAGATTCCGTTCCGATTTGTTATGATAAAATACGTAAAATTAAACACGAATGTTAGAAAATAAGGTATGTTTGAAAAAATAAATGCAAGATGACAAATATAATTTTCTGTGCCGAAGTTCGATATGTCCTTTGGACTAGAAGAATACCTAATGTCTATTGTTCATAGCAAAATCATTCCAAACTCAGAAACAATCCGACTACAAATTAGAAAGTTTACATTTTGCTACGATTTTTTTAAGTTTCTTATCCTCTTGCGATTAAACGGAAACACTCAGATAAATTTTGATATCAGAATCGTTTTTAGAACAGTCGAAAGTATCAGCATGCAAAGATTTATTAATTTGCAACAAGTTTTAAAAAATACCAATTTTTGCGAGTTTGGAAAGATTGAGATTTTCATCAAAATTTAAAATTTTGAATTTAGATTTGGCAGTGCGTATAATAGTAGTTTTTTTACTAGAAGAAGAATACTTGTTGTCTGTTGTTCATAGCCAAATCATTCCAAACTTAGAAATAATCCAACCACAAATTAGAAAGTTTACATTTTGCTACGATTTTTTTAAGTTTCTTATCCCCTTGCGATTAAACCGAAAGACTTAGATATATTCTGACATCAAAATCGTTTTTAGAACATTCGAAAATATCTGTATGCAAAGATTCATTAATTTGCGACAATTTTTGACAAATACCAATTTTTGCGAGTATACCCCTTTGGAGAAATTGAGATTTTTGTCAAAATTTAAAATTTTGAATTTAGCTTTGGCAGTGCGTATAATAGTAGTTTTTTTACTAGAAGAAGAATACTTATTGTCTGTTGTTCATAGCCAAATCATTCCAAACTTAGAAATAATCCAACCACAAATTAGAAAGTTTACATTTTGCTACGATTTTTTTAAGTTTCTTATCCCCTTGCGATTAAACCGAAAGACTTAGATATATTCTGACATCAAAATCGTTTTTAGAACATTCGAAAATATCTGTATGCAAAGATTCATTAATTTGCGACAATTTTTGACAAATACCAATTTTTGCGAGTATACCCCTTTGGAGAAATTGAGATTTTTGTCAAAATTTAAAATTTTGAATTTAGCTTTGGCAGTGCGTATAATAGTAGTTTTTTTACTAGAAGAAGAATACTTATTGTCTGTTGTTCATAGCCAAATCATTCCAAACTTAGAAATAATCCAACCACAAATTAGAAAGTTTACATTTTGCTACGATTTTTTTAAGTTTCTTATCCCCTTGCGATTAAACCGAAAGACTTAGATATATTCTGACATCAAAATCGTTTTTAGAACATTCGAAAATATCTGTATGCAAAGATTCATTAATTTGAGACAATTTTTGACAAATACCAATTTTTGCGAGTATACCCCTTTGGAGAAATTGAGATTTTTGTCAAAATTTAAAATTTTGAATTTAGCTTTGGCAGTGCGTATAATAGTAGTTTTTTTACTAGAAGAAGAATACTTATTGTCTATCGTTCATGGCAAAATCATTTCAAACTTAGAAATAATCCAACCACAAATTAGAAAGTTTACAATTGCTACGACTTTTTTAAGTTTCTTATCCTCATGCGATTAAACCGAAAGATTTAGATAAATTTTGACATCAGAATCGTTTTTGGAACATTCGAAAATATGTGTATGCAGAGATTCATTAATTTGCGACAACTTTTAGCAAATACCAAATTTTGCGAGATTGGAAAAATTGAGATTTTCATCAAAATTTAAAATTTTGAATTTAGCTTTGGCAGTGCGCATAACATTAGTTTTGGACTAGAAGAATACTTATTGTCCATTGTTCATTCCAATGATTAAGTCGAAAAAGTTAGATAAAGATATAAACGATGACTAGTTACTTAACAGATAATAAACTTCGCCAATAAAGTCGCCCATAATCAAACACTTTTAGATGGAATATTTAAGTCACACTTTCTTATTCTGATACAAAGTATGACATAATTTTATAAATAAATATATATCTGATTTATCACTAGTTTTTATTAATGAAATAACTCATTAGATATTTATTCCATTAACCATATTTATATATGGAACGTACGTACATATCGTGTATTCAGCTTTAAAATGACCACATATTTAACAAAAAATAAACGACGTCCGTTCTTCTTTATAAAGTCAAATATATTAATTCAAATGATCTGTCGCCTCCGGTGGCAAACTGCCCGAGTAATATTTCGTTTCTTTTAAAATCTCTGGGCACGAGGACAGTAAATGTTTAAATCTTTTTGATATCTAGTTTTTCATCGTTTCACTTTAATCTATCTCACGTGTAATAAGAAGCTTAAATGAGTACAATAACAACAGGTGGGTGGTATATTCATTTTCTTCTGGTATTTTTGAAAGCCCACTTTCTATTAATATGAAATTATTTTAAAACTTATGAATTGTACGTAAAACTAGATACAGTATGAGTCAGTATCGAAATTTTTGGATACTGAATATTTGGCATTGGGGTTTGAATTAAAATAAGCAAGGGGAAAGTACTTATTGATTATGAACTTATATATATATATATATATATATATATATATATATATATATATATATACATATACATATACACGTACATACACACACAGACCAAATCATAGACAATGACGTTACCTCCTTATTTGTATTATAATTGATGGTAAAATAAAGCTTATTATTATTATTATTATTATATATAAGTATTAGGTGCGCAACTAAGTTCTCGCTGTTTTTAAAGAGATGGCTCCAGTGGTAAGTGCTGGTCGATTGTGACATAACCAAAACGTCATGAAGCAAGCTTAGACAACTGGTAAACAAACCGCTTTGACACATTAGTGATTTTGTTTTTGCGTCATATACTTTTGGTTGTGTGAAAATGTCTGATTTTGTGCCAAATAGTCGGCATTTGCGGGAAGTATTGCTTTTCTTCTTTCATTCGAAGAAAACGGCGGCTGAAGCGCATCGAGAACTCTAAAAAGTTTACGGAGATGCTGCTCTAAGTGAAACAACGTGCCGGTTCCGTCGAGACGTCGAAGACGCTGAATTGGAGGCATTGCTCGATGAGGATCCGTGCCAAACGCAAAAAGAGCTTGCTTCAGCATTAGGAGTTGCCCGACAAGCCATTTCGCAGCGATTGCATGCGTTGGAAATGATTCAAAAACAAGGAACTTGGGTTCCTTATGATTTGAAGCCAAGAGACGTTGAGTGTCGTTTTTTCGCCTGTGAACAACTGCTCTAGCGGCAAAAAAGGAAGGGTTTTCTTCATCGCATCGTTACGGGTGATGAAAAATGCATTCATTACAGCAACCAAAAGAGAACAAAATTATGGGGACTGCCTGGTCATGCTTCTACGTCGTCGGTTCGGCCAAATATTCACGCTGCGAAGGTTTTGCTGTGTATTTGGTGGGACCAGGGCGGTGTTGTTTATTATGAGCTGTTGAAACCGAACGAAACCATCACTGGGGAACGGTATCGAACTCATTCGATGCGATTGAGCCGAGCACTGCGCGAAAAGCGGCCACAATACGAGCAGAGGCACGAAAAAGTGATTCTACAGCATGACAACGCTCGGCCTCACGTTGCCAAACCCATTAAAACCTACTTAGAAACGCTCAAATGCCTAATCAGCAGTTCCGCTCATATGACGACATCTCAAAATGGCTTGATTCGTGGATAACCTCCAAAAGACGAACACTTCTACCGTGACGGTATTCGCGCTCTGCCAGAAAGATGGGAAAAAGTTGTCGCTAGCGATGGGCAATATTTGGAATGATTCATTTGTAAACATTTTTTCACAATAAACTTGCATTTTCATGAAAAAAACAGCGAGAACTTAGTTGCGCACCTAATAAGATTTAATTCTAAAAGGGCAATTTTTTCATTCTGAATACATAACTTCTTAATTTCATTCAAAGATTGGGAGACTGGCCATATTTTGTTGCATAAAAATTAAAAGATAAATGAAAGTAAGTACCGCATTTATTTCATTCGATTATTAATATAAATATTATTTTTAAACCTATAACTTTCATAAATCATTTATATCAAAGTCATATTTGTCTGTCTGTATCTTTATCTATATCTATATTAAACTTCGTATTTATGACTCACACCATAACAATTGTATCTATAATTGATATTATTATATTGAACAATGGAAATTATTTTTATCTTCAATATATCTTAGTCAACCACTTGCTTTGTAGGAACTTTTATGTAAAAATATTTTCTCCTCAATCAAACTAAAAATATTTTACGCGATTTTTCTGCCAAAAAGGTGGTATTTAGAATAAAACTTAATATTTCCTAGCACGTGCTTGTTTCATTAAAACTACAGCCAACGCGTACTACCACATGACGTTATTCAATGAGTAAAGTATTATATTTTGCTTACTTTTTTTTATAATTTTTAGAAATCTAAATTGTAATAAAGTTTCTACAATGGACTACTTTATTAAATACTTTCGTTCAAAATATAACTGATCGAACGAAAAATCTCATTGAAGATGAAACGTAGGCCGAAACGTAGATGTTATAGAGATTCTAAATTTTCGCAATACGCAATGTTATTTTTAGTTTTGTTCTATAGTCAGTGCTTGCGAAGACATGTTCAACCGAAAATTTCGGCAATTTTTAATTGTTTTTAATAGTTTTTAATATTTCAAAAAGTTGACAGTAAATTTTAAATCTGAAAATGTTAGGTACTCCTCGAATATCTGAGCAATTTTGCTAACTTAACCATTCTATCTTCAGTCACTAATTTACTTAGAAAAAAATGAACACTGTAGACTTCTATTCTGACATCGAAATTCTTATTTACTTGTACGAGGATGGCCGTTTATATTTCAGGAATAGCAAGCAAAAAAAAATTTTATTATTGAAAATAGTTTTATTGCTTTTCAAAATATTCTCCTTGGAAATAAATGCACACCAAAGTATGAGTTTTGAATGCCTCAACAGCCTTCTCCGGCGTAGAAAACCGTTGACCACGAAATTTATTCTTCACGTGCGGGAACAAAGAGAAATTACAGGGTGCTAGATCAGTGCTCTACGGCGGATGGCTCATCAATTCAATGTTTTACCCGTTCAAATATTCAATTATTTGAACCGCCTTGTAAGAGCTCGCATTGTCATGGTCGAGAATGATCTGTTGTTTGCAGTTTGTTGTCCTTATTTCTTCAAAAGCTTTTGGCAAACAAATAGTTGTGTACCATTCGGAATTGACCGTTCTGTAACTCTCCAAAGGCACGGTTGCAACGTGACCGGTTTTTCCGAAAAAACAGCCGACCATTTGTTTTGATCTGCTTCGATTGCGAACAACTTTTGTTGGTTTTAGCTCATTTTGGAATACCCACACAGGCGACTGCTGTTTACTATCGGGCTCATACGTATAGATCCAATATTCATCACCTGTGACGACTTTATAAATATTCTTTGAAGCACCGCCATTGTATTTTTTGTGCATTTCTTAACACCAATCGAGTCCTTGAGTGGTTGTTAAATTATGTGGTACATAACGTGAACATAGCTTCTTAACGGCTAAATGTTCATGCAGAATCTTATGCACGTTGGTGTTACTAATATCTAGAGATGCCTCGATCTCACAGTATGTCACATGGCGGTCTTGCATTATCAATTCAGACACTGCATTAATGTGTTCCGACACAGTAACATTTGTGGGACGACCTTCACGAAATTCATCGTCCAAAGAACGCTGTCCAAGTTTGAATCCACTATACCAACGATATACTGTAGTTTTCGATGGTGCTTCATCACCATGTAAAGAATTCAGCTCGGCGATGCTTTCTTGTTGAGATAATCCACGCCGAAAATTATGAAAAATAATTGCACGAAAATGTTCACGAGTTAATTCCATTCTTTCGCCGGCATCAAATTTTCAAGTTACTGTCAACAATAGAAATAGCGACCGGATAATAAAACTGCCAAGGTAAATATATTGTCAAAAATGACAAACATCGGGATGCAATCATCAGATCGGAAGCAGCTGCAACAGTGTTGCTGGTTCCCGAAATATAAACGGCTACTCTCGTAGTAGGTAACGATTTTAATATAAAGTTGGCGATATTAAAATGAAAAATGTTAATATTATTTTTTTTTAATACAAATTTGGCATTTCAAAAATATAATTTAATATTTTTCAAGCAGAGAGACATTTTGAAATCAAATTTTTAAAACAGAAAGATTAAAGAAACAAAATGTAATTTAAATTTTTAAATTTACCTTTTCATCTGTTTTCAAACACGGTATATACATATATATATATATATAAAAAAAATAATACTAATAAATTTGTAGTTTTTAAAATTATATAGGTGCGCAACTAAGTTCTCGCTATTTTTGATGAAA